>MRSW03000598.1:0-35690 GCA_001923025.3 Taenia multiceps
AGATTGTTAGACGATTTAGCCCACGTGAACTCAGATTTGATGGTTAGATTGAAGAAATTTAGCTTCACATTCATCGATTTAGCCCACGTGAACTCAGATTTGATGGTTAGATTGAAGAAATTTAGCTTCACATTCATCGATTTAGCCCACGTGAACTCAGATTTGATGGTTAGATTGAAGAAATTTAGCTTCACATTCATCGATTTAGCCCACGTGAACTCAGATTTGATGGTTAGATTGAAGAAATTTAGCTTCACATTCATCGATTTAGCCCACGTGAACTCAGATTTGATGGTTAGATTGAAGAAATTTAGCTTCACATTCATCGATTTAGCCCACGTGAACTCAGATTTGATGGTTAGATTGAAGAAATTTAGCTTCACATTCATCGATTTAGCCCACGTGAACTCAGATTTGATGGTTAGATTGAAGAAATTTAGCTTCACATTCATCGATTTAGCCCACGTGAACTCAGATTTGATGGTTAGATTGAAGAAATTTAGCTTCACATTCATCGATTTAGCCCACGTGAACTCAGATTTGATGGTTAGATTGAAGAAATTTAGCTTCACATTCATCGATTTAGCCCACGTGAACTCAGATTTGATGGTTAGATTGAAGAAATTTAGCTTCACATTCATCGATTTAGCCCACGTGAACTCAGATTTGATGGTTAGATTGAAGAAATTTAGCTTCACATTCATCGATTTAGCCCACGTGAACTCAGATTTGATGGTTAGATTGAAGAAATTTAGCTTCACATTCATCGATTTAGCCCACGTGAACTCAGATTTGATGGTTAGATTGAAGAAATTTAGCTTCACATTCATCGATTTAGCCCACGTGAACTCAGATTTGATGGTTAGATTGAAGAAATTTAGCTTCACATTCATCGATTTAGCCCACGTGAACTCAGATTTGATGGTTAGATTGAAGAAATTTAGCTTCACATTCATCGATTTAGCCCACGTGAACTCAGATTTGATGGTTAGATTGAAGAAATTTAGCTTCACATTCATCGATTTAGCCCACGTGAACTCAGATTTGATGGTTAGATTGAAGAAATTTAGCTTCACATTCATCGATTTAGCCCACGTGAACTCAGATTTGATGGTTAGATTGAAGAAATTTAGCTTCACATTCATCGATTTAGCCCACGTGAACTCAGATTTGATGGTTAGATTGAAGAAATTTAGCTTCACATTCATCGATTTAGCCCACGTGAACTCAGATTTGATGGTTAGATTGAAGAAATTTAGCTTCACATTCATCGATTTAGCCCACGTGAACTCAGATTTGATGGTTAGATTGAAGAAATTTAGCTTCACATTCATCGATTTAGCCCACGTGAACTCAGATTTGATGGTTAGATTGAAGAAATTTAGCTTCACATTCATCGATTTAGCCCACGTGAACTCAGATTTGATGGTTAGATTGAAGAAATTTAGCTTCACATTCATCGATTTAGCCCACGTGAACTCAGATTTGATGGTTAGATTGAAGAAATTTAGCTTCACATTCATCGATTTAGCCCACGTGAACTCAGATTTGATGGTTAGATTGAAGAAATTTAGCTTCACATTCATCGATTTAGCCCACGTGAACTCAGATTTGATGGTTAGATTGAAGAAATTTAGCTTCACATTCATCGATTTAGCCCACGTGAACTCAGATTTGATGGTTAGATTGAAGAAATTTAGCTTCACATTCATCGATTTAGCCCACGTGAACTCAGATTTGATGGTTAGATTGAAGAAATTTAGCTTCACATTCATCGATTTAGCCCACGTGAACTCAGATTTGATGGTTAGATTGAAGAAATTTAGCTTCACATTCATCGATTTAGCCCACGTGAACTCAGATTTGATGGTTAGATTGAAGAAATTTAGCTTCACATTCATCGATTTAGCCCACGTGAACTCAGATTTGATGGTTAGATTGAAGAAATTTAGCTTCACATTCATCGATTTAGCCCACGTGAACTCAGATTTGATGGTTAGATTGAAGAAATTTAGCTTCACATTCATCGATTTAGCCCACGTGAACTCAGATTTGATGGTTAGATTGAAGAAATTTAGCTTCACATTCATCGATTTAGCCCACGTGAACTCAGATTTGATGGTTAGATTGAAGAAATTTAGCTTCACATTCATCGATTTAGCCCACGTGAACTCAGATTTGATGGTTAGATTGAAGAAATTTAGCTTCACATTCATCGATTTAGCCCACGTGAACTCAGATTTGATGGTTAGATTGAAGAAATTTAGCTTCACATTCATCGATTTAGCCCACGTGAACTCAGATTTGATGGTTAGATTGAAGAAATTTAGCTTCACATTCATCGATTTAGCCCACGTGAACTCAGATTTGATGGTTAGATTGAAGAAATTTAGCTTCACATTCATCGATTTAGCCCACGTGAACTCAGATTTGATGGTTAGATTGAAGAAATTTAGCTTCACATTCATCGATTTAGCCCACGTGAACTCAGATTTGATGGTTAGATTGAAGAAATTTAGCTTCACATTCATCGATTTAGCCCACGTGAACTCAGATTTGATGGTTAGATTGAAGAAATTTAGCTTCACATTCATCGATTTAGCCCACGTGAACTCAGATTTGATGGTTAGATTGAAGAAATTTAGCTTCACATTCATCGATTTAGCCCACGTGAACTCAGATTTGATGGTTAGATTGAAGAAATTTAGCTTCACATTCATCGATTTAGCCCACGTGAACTCAGATTTGATGGTTAGATTGAAGAAATTTAGCTTCACATTCATCGATTTAGCCCACGTGAACTCAGATTTGATGGTTAGATTGAAGAAATTTAGCTTCACATTCATCGATTTAGCCCACGTGAACTCAGATTTGATGGTTAGATTGAAGAAATTTAGCTTCACATTCATCGATTTAGCCCACGTGAACTCAGATTTGATGGTTAGATTGAAGAAATTTAGCTTCACATTCATCGATTTAGCCCACGTGAACTCAGATTTGATGGTTAGATTGAAGAAATTTAGCTTCACATTCATCGATTTAGCCCACGTGAACTCAGATTTGATGGTTAGATTGAAGAAATTTAGCTTCACATTCATCGATTTAGCCCACGTGAACTCAGATTTGATGGTTAGATTGAAGAAATTTAGCTTCACATTCATCGATTTAGCCCACGTGAACTCAGATTTGATGGTTAGATTGAAGAAATTTAGCTTCACATTCATCGATTTAGCCCACGTGAACTCAGATTTGATGGTTAGATTGAAGAAATTTAGCTTCACATTCATCGATTTAGCCCACGTGAACTCAGATTTGATGGTTAGATTGAAGAAATTTAGCTTCACATTCATCGATTTAGCCCACGTGAACTCAGATTTGATGGTTAGATTGAAGAAATTTAGCTTCACATTCATCGATTTAGCCCACGTGAACTCAGATTTGATGGTTAGATTGAAGAAATTTAGCTTCACATTCATCGATTTAGCCCACGTGAACTCAGATTTGATGGTTAGATTGAAGAAATTTAGCTTCACATTCATCGATTTAGCCCACGTGAACTCAGATTTGATGGTTAGATTGAAGAAATTTAGCTTCACATTCATCGATTTAGCCCACGTGAACTCAGATTTGATGGTTAGATTGAAGAAATTTAGCTTCACATTCATCGATTTAGCCCACGTGAACTCAGATTTGATGGTTAGATTGAAGAAATTTAGCTTCACATTCATCGATTTAGCCCACGTGAACTCAGATTTGATGGTTAGATTGAAGAAATTTAGCTTCACATTCATCGATTTAGCCCACGTGAACTCAGATTTGATGGTTAGATTGAAGAAATTTAGCTTCACATTCATCGATTTAGCCCACGTGAACTCAGATTTGATGGTTAGATTGAAGAAATTTAGCTTCACATTCATCGATTTAGCCCACGTGAACTCAGATTTGATGGTTAGATTGAAGAAATTTAGCTTCACATTCATCGATTTAGCCCACGTGAACTCAGATTTGATGGTTAGATTGAAGAAATTTAGCTTCACATTCATCGATTTAGCCCACGTGAACTCAGATTTGATGGTTAGATTGAAGAAATTTAGCTTCACATTCATCGATTTAGCCCACGTGAACTCAGATTTGATGGTTAGATTGAAGAAATTTAGCTTCACATTCATCGATTTAGCCCACGTGAACTCAGATTTGATGGTTAGATTGAAGAAATTTAGCTTCACATTCATCGATTTAGCCCACGTGAACTCAGATTTGATGGTTAGATTGAAGAAATTTAGCTTCACATTCATCGATTTAGCCCACGTGAACTCAGATTTGATGGTTAGATTGAAGAAATTTAGCTTCACATTCATCGATTTAGCCCACGTGAACTCAGATTTGATGGTTAGATTGAAGAAATTTAGCTTCACATTCATCGATTTAGCCCACGTGAACTCAGATTTGATGGTTAGATTGAAGAAATTTAGCTTCACATTCATCGATTTAGCCCACGTGAACTCAGATTTGATGGTTAGATTGAAGAAATTTAGCTTCACATTCATCGATTTAGCCCACGTGAACTCAGATTTGATGGTTAGATTGAAGAAATTTAGCTTCACATTCATCGATTTAGCCCACGTGAACTCAGATTTGATGGTTAGATTGAAGAAATTTAGCTTCACATTCATCGATTTAGCCCACGTGAACTCAGATTTGATGGTTAGATTGAAGAAATTTAGCTTCACATTCATCGATTTAGCCCACGTGAACTCAGATTTGATGGTTAGATTGAAGAAATTTAGCTTCACATTCATCGATTTAGCCCACGTGAACTCAGATTTGATGGTTAGATTGAAGAAATTTAGCTTCACATTCATCGATTTAGCCCACGTGAACTCAGATTTGATGGTTAGATTGAAGAAATTTAGCTTCACATTCATCGATTTAGCCCACGTGAACTCAGATTTGATGGTTAGATTGAAGAAATTTAGCTTCACATTCATCGATTTAGCCCACGTGAACTCAGATTTGATGGTTAGATTGAAGAAATTTAGCTTCACATTCATCGATTTAGCCCACGTGAACTCAGATTTGATGGTTAGATTGAAGAAATTTAGCTTCACATTCATCGATTTAGCCCACGTGAACTCAGATTTGATGGTTAGATTGAAGAAATTTAGCTTCACATTCATCGATTTAGCCCACGTGAACTCAGATTTGATGGTTAGATTGAAGAAATTTAGCTTCACATTCATCGATTTAGCCCACGTGAACTCAGATTTGATGGTTAGATTGAAGAAATTTAGCTTCACATTCATCGATTTAGCCCACGTGAACTCAGATTTGATGGTTAGATTGAAGAAATTTAGCTTCACATTCATCGATTTAGCCCACGTGAACTCAGATTTGATGGTTAGATTGAAGAAATTTAGCTTCACATTCATCGATTTAGCCCACGTGAACTCAGATTTGATGGTTAGATTGAAGAAATTTAGCTTCACATTCATCGATTTAGCCCACGTGAACTCAGATTTGATGGTTAGATTGAAGAAATTTAGCTTCACATTCATCGATTTAGCCCACGTGAACTCAGATTTGATGGTTAGATTGAAGAAATTTAGCTTCACATTCATCGATTTAGCCCACGTGAACTCAGATTTGATGGTTAGATTGAAGAAATTTAGCTTCACATTCATCGATTTAGCCCACGTGAACTCAGATTTGATGGTTAGATTGAAGAAATTTAGCTTCACATTCATCGATTTAGCCCACGTGAACTCAGATTTGATGGTTAGATTGAAGAAATTTAGCTTCACATTCATCGATTTAGCCCACGTGAACTCAGATTTGATGGTTAGATTGAAGAAATTTAGCTTCACATTCATCGATTTAGCCCACGTGAACTCAGATTTGATGGTTAGATTGAAGAAATTTAGCTTCACATTCATCGATTTAGCCCACGTGAACTCAGATTTGATGGTTAGATTGAAGAAATTTAGCTTCACATTCATCGATTTAGCCCACGTGAACTCAGATTTGATGGTTAGATTGAAGAAATTTAGCTTCACATTCATCGATTTAGCCCACGTGAACTCAGATTTGATGGTTAGATTGAAGAAATTTAGCTTCACATTCATCGATTTAGCCCACGTGAACTCAGATTTGATGGTTAGATTGAAGAAATTTAGCTTCACATTCATCGATTTAGCCCACGTGAACTCAGATTTGATGGTTAGATTGAAGAAATTTAGCTTCACATTCATCGATTTAGCCCACGTGAACTCAGATTTGATGGTTAGATTGAAGAAATTTAGCTTCACATTCATCGATTTAGCCCACGTGAACTCAGATTTGATGGTTAGATTGAAGAAATTTAGCTTCACATTCATCGATTTAGCCCACGTGAACTCAGATTTGATGGTTAGATTGAAGAAATTTAGCTTCACATTCATCGATTTAGCCCACGTGAACTCAGATTTGATGGTTAGATTGAAGAAATTTAGCTTCACATTCATCGATTTAGCCCACGTGAACTCAGATTTGATGGTTAGATTGAAGAAATTTAGCTTCACATTCATCGATTTAGCCCACGTGAACTCAGATTTGATGGTTAGATTGAAGAAATTTAGCTTCACATTCATCGATTTAGCCCACGTGAACTCAGATTTGATGGTTAGATTGAAGAAATTTAGCTTCACATTCATCGATTTAGCCCACGTGAACTCAGATTTGATGGTTAGATTGAAGAAATTTAGCTTCACATTCATCGATTTAGCCCACGTGAACTCAGATTTGATGGTTAGATTGAAGAAATTTAGCTTCACATTCATCGATTTAGCCCACGTGAACTCAGATTTGATGGTTAGATTGAAGAAATTTAGCTTCACATTCATCGATTTAGCCCACGTGAACTCAGATTTGATGGTTAGATTGAAGAAATTTAGCTTCACATTCATCGATTTAGCCCACGTGAACTCAGATTTGATGGTTAGATTGAAGAAATTTAGCTTCACATTCATCGATTTAGCCCACGTGAACTCAGATTTGATGGTTAGATTGAAGAAATTTAGCTTCACATTCATCGATTTAGCCCACGTGAACTCAGATTTGATGGTTAGATTGAAGAAATTTAGCTTCACATTCATCGATTTAGCCCACGTGAACTCAGATTTGATGGTTAGATTGAAGAAATTTAGCTTCACATTCATCGATTTAGCCCACGTGAACTCAGATTTGATGGTTAGATTGAAGAAATTTAGCTTCACATTCATCGATTTAGCCCACGTGAACTCAGATTTGATGGTTAGATTGAAGAAATTTAGCTTCACATTCATCGATTTAGCCCACGTGAACTCAGATTTGATGGTTAGATTGAAGAAATTTAGCTTCACATTCATCGATTTAGCCCACGTGAACTCAGATTTGATGGTTAGATTGAAGAAATTTAGCTTCACATTCATCGATTTAGCCCACGTGAACTCAGATTTGATGGTTAGATTGAAGAAATTTAGCTTCACATTCATCGATTTAGCCCACGTGAACTCAGATTTGATGGTTAGATTGAAGAAATTTAGCTTCACATTCATCGATTTAGCCCACGTGAACTCAGATTTGATGGTTAGATTGAAGAAATTTAGCTTCACATTCATCGATTTAGCCCACGTGAACTCAGATTTGATGGTTAGATTGAAGAAATTTAGCTTCACATTCATCGATTTAGCCCACGTGAACTCAGATTTGATGGTTAGATTGAAGAAATTTAGCTTCACATTCATCGATTTAGCCCACGTGAACTCAGATTTGATGGTTAGATTGAAGAAATTTAGCTTCACATTCATCGATTTAGCCCACGTGAACTCAGATTTGATGGTTAGATTGAAGAAATTTAGCTTCACATTCATCGATTTAGCCCACGTGAACTCAGATTTGATGGTTAGATTGAAGAAATTTAGCTTCACATTCATCGATTTAGCCCACGTGAACTCAGATTTGATGGTTAGATTGAAGAAATTTAGCTTCACATTCATCGATTTAGCCCACGTGAACTCAGATTTGATGGTTAGATTGAAGAAATTTAGCTTCACATTCATCGATTTAGCCCACGTGAACTCAGATTTGATGGTTAGATTGAAGAAATTTAGCTTCACATTCATCGATTTAGCCCACGTGAACTCAGATTTGATGGTTAGATTGAAGAAATTTAGCTTCACATTCATCGATTTAGCCCACGTGAACTCAGATTTGATGGTTAGATTGAAGAAATTTAGCTTCACATTCATCGATTTAGCCCACGTGAACTCAGATTTGATGGTTAGATTGAAGAAATTTAGCTTCACATTCATCGATTTAGCCCACGTGAACTCAGATTTGATGGTTAGATTGAAGAAATTTAGCTTCACATTCATCGATTTAGCCCACGTGAACTCAGATTTGATGGTTAGATTGAAGAAATTTAGCTTCACATTCATCGATTTAGCCCACGTGAACTCAGATTTGATGGTTAGATTGAAGAAATTTAGCTTCACATTCATCGATTTAGCCCACGTGAACTCAGATTTGATGGTTAGATTGAAGAAATTTAGCTTCACATTCATCGATTTAGCCCACGTGAACTCAGATTTGATGGTTAGATTGAAGAAATTTAGCTTCACATTCATCGATTTAGCCCACGTGAACTCAGATTTGATGGTTAGATTGAAGAAATTTAGCTTCACATTCATCGATTTAGCCCACGTGAACTCAGATTTGATGGTTAGATTGAAGAAATTTAGCTTCACATTCATCGATTTAGCCCACGTGAACTCAGATTTGATGGTTAGATTGAAGAAATTTAGCTTCACATTCATCGATTTAGCCCACGTGAACTCAGATTTGATGGTTAGATTGAAGAAATTTAGCTTCACATTCATCGATTTAGCCCACGTGAACTCAGATTTGATGGTTAGATTGAAGAAATTTAGCTTCACATTCATCGATTTAGCCCACGTGAACTCAGATTTGATGGTTAGATTGAAGAAATTTAGCTTCACATTCATCGATTTAGCCCACGTGAACTCAGATTTGATGGTTAGATTGAAGAAATTTAGCTTCACATTCATCGATTTAGCCCACGTGAACTCAGATTTGATGGTTAGATTGAAGAAATTTAGCTTCACATTCATCGATTTAGCCCACGTGAACTCAGATTTGATGGTTAGATTGAAGAAATTTAGCTTCACATTCATCGATTTAGCCCACGTGAACTCAGATTTGATGGTTAGATTGAAGAAATTTAGCTTCACATTCATCGATTTAGCCCACGTGAACTCAGATTTGATGGTTAGATTGAAGAAATTTAGCTTCACATTCATCGATTTAGCCCACGTGAACTCAGATTTGATGGTTAGATTGAAGAAATTTAGCTTCACATTCATCGATTTAGCCCACGTGAACTCAGATTTGATGGTTAGATTGAAGAAATTTAGCTTCACATTCATCGATTTAGCCCACGTGAACTCAGATTTGATGGTTAGATTGAAGAAATTTAGCTTCACATTCATCGATTTAGCCCACGTGAACTCAGATTTGATGGTTAGATTGAAGAAATTTAGCTTCACATTCATCGATTTAGCCCACGTGAACTCAGATTTGATGGTTAGATTGAAGAAATTTAGCTTCACATTCATCGATTTAGCCCACGTGAACTCAGATTTGATGGTTAGATTGAAGAAATTTAGCTTCACATTCATCGATTTAGCCCACGTGAACTCAGATTTGATGGTTAGATTGAAGAAATTTAGCTTCACATTCATCGATTTAGCCCACGTGAACTCAGATTTGATGGTTAGATTGAAGAAATTTAGCTTCACATTCATCGATTTAGCCCACGTGAACTCAGATTTGATGGTTAGATTGAAGAAATTTAGCTTCACATTCATCGATTTAGCCCACGTGAACTCAGATTTGATGGTTAGATTGAAGAAATTTAGCTTCACATTCATCGATTTAGCCCACGTGAACTCAGATTTGATGGTTAGATTGAAGAAATTTAGCTTCACATTCATCGATTTAGCCCACGTGAACTCAGATTTGATGGTTAGATTGAAGAAATTTAGCTTCACATTCATCGATTTAGCCCACGTGAACTCAGATTTGATGGTTAGATTGAAGAAATTTAGCTTCACATTCATCGATTTAGCCCACGTGAACTCAGATTTGATGGTTAGATTGAAGAAATTTAGCTTCACATTCATCGATTTAGCCCACGTGAACTCAGATTTGATGGTTAGATTGAAGAAATTTAGCTTCACATTCATCGATTTAGCCCACGTGAACTCAGATTTGATGGTTAGATTGAAGAAATTTAGCTTCACATTCATCGATTTAGCCCACGTGAACTCAGATTTGATGGTTAGATTGAAGAAATTTAGCTTCACATTCATCGATTTAGCCCACGTGAACTCAGATTTGATGGTTAGATTGAAGAAATTTAGCTTCACATTCATCGATTTAGCCCACGTGAACTCAGATTTGATGGTTAGATTGAAGAAATTTAGCTTCACATTCATCGATTTAGCCCACGTGAACTCAGATTTGATGGTTAGATTGAAGAAATTTAGCTTCACATTCATCGATTTAGCCCACGTGAACTCAGATTTGATGGTTAGATTGAAGAAATTTAGCTTCACATTCATCGATTTAGCCCACGTGAACTCAGATTTGATGGTTAGATTGAAGAAATTTAGCTTCACATTCATCGATTTAGCCCACGTGAACTCAGATTTGATGGTTAGATTGAAGAAATTTAGCTTCACATTCATCGATTTAGCCCACGTGAACTCAGATTTGATGGTTAGATTGAAGAAATTTAGCTTCACATTCATCGATTTAGCCCACGTGAACTCAGATTTGATGGTTAGATTGAAGAAATTTAGCTTCACATTCATCGATTTAGCCCACGTGAACTCAGATTTGATGGTTAGATTGAAGAAATTTAGCTTCACATTCATCGATTTAGCCCACGTGAACTCAGATTTGATGGTTAGATTGAAGAAATTTAGCTTCACATTCATCGATTTAGCCCACGTGAACTCAGATTTGATGGTTAGATTGAAGAAATTTAGCTTCACATTCATCGATTTAGCCCACGTGAACTCAGATTTGATGGTTAGATTGAAGAAATTTAGCTTCACATTCATCGATTTAGCCCACGTGAACTCAGATTTGATGGTTAGATTGAAGAAATTTAGCTTCACATTCATCGATTTAGCCCACGTGAACTCAGATTTGATGGTTAGATTGAAGAAATTTAGCTTCACATTCATCGATTTAGCCCACGTGAACTCAGATTTGATGGTTAGATTGAAGAAATTTAGCTTCACATTCATCGATTTAGCCCACGTGAACTCAGATTTGATGGTTAGATTGAAGAAATTTAGCTTCACATTCATCGATTTAGCCCACGTGAACTCAGATTTGATGGTTAGATTGAAGAAATTTAGCTTCACATTCATCGATTTAGCCCACGTGAACTCAGATTTGATGGTTAGATTGAAGAAATTTAGCTTCACATTCATCGATTTAGCCCACGTGAACTCAGATTTGATGGTTAGATTGAAGAAATTTAGCTTCACATTCATCGATTTAGCCCACGTGAACTCAGATTTGATGGTTAGATTGAAGAAATTTAGCTTCACATTCATCGATTTAGCCCACGTGAACTCAGATTTGATGGTTAGATTGAAGAAATTTAGCTTCACATTCATCGATTTAGCCCACGTGAACTCAGATTTGATGGTTAGATTGAAGAAATTTAGCTTCACATTCATCGATTTAGCCCACGTGAACTCAGATTTGATGGTTAGATTGAAGAAATTTAGCTTCACATTCATCGATTTAGCCCACGTGAACTCAGATTTGATGGTTAGATTGAAGAAATTTAGCTTCACATTCATCGATTTAGCCCACGTGAACTCAGATTTGATGGTTAGATTGAAGAAATTTAGCTTCACATTCATCGATTTAGCCCACGTGAACTCAGATTTGATGGTTAGATTGAAGAAATTTAGCTTCACATTCATCGATTTAGCCCACGTGAACTCAGATTTGATGGTTAGATTGAAGAAATTTAGCTTCACATTCATCGATTTAGCCCACGTGAACTCAGATTTGATGGTTAGATTGAAGAAATTTAGCTTCACATTCATCGATTTAGCCCACGTGAACTCAGATTTGATGGTTAGATTGAAGAAATTTAGCTTCACATTCATCGATTTAGCCCACGTGAACTCAGATTTGATGGTTAGATTGAAGAAATTTAGCTTCACATTCATCGATTTAGCCCACGTGAACTCAGATTTGATGGTTAGATTGAAGAAATTTAGCTTCACATTCATCGATTTAGCCCACGTGAACTCAGATTTGATGGTTAGATTGAAGAAATTTAGCTTCACATTCATCGATTTAGCCCACGTGAACTCAGATTTGATGGTTAGATTGAAGAAATTTAGCTTCACATTCATCGATTTAGCCCACGTGAACTCAGATTTGATGGTTAGATTGAAGAAATTTAGCTTCACATTCATCGATTTAGCCCACGTGAACTCAGATTTGATGGTTAGATTGAAGAAATTTAGCTTCACATTCATCGATTTAGCCCACGTGAACTCAGATTTGATGGTTAGATTGAAGAAATTTAGCTTCACATTCATCGATTTAGCCCACGTGAACTCAGATTTGATGGTTAGATTGAAGAAATTTAGCTTCACATTCATCGATTTAGCCCACGTGAACTCAGATTTGATGGTTAGATTGAAGAAATTTAGCTTCACATTCATCGATTTAGCCCACGTGAACTCAGATTTGATGGTTAGATTGAAGAAATTTAGCTTCACATTCATCGATTTAGCCCACGTGAACTCAGATTTGATGGTTAGATTGAAGAAATTTAGCTTCACATTCATCGATTTAGCCCACGTGAACTCAGATTTGATGGTTAGATTGAAGAAATTTAGCTTCACATTCATCGATTTAGCCCACGTGAACTCAGATTTGATGGTTAGATTGAAGAAATTTAGCTTCACATTCATCGATTTAGCCCACGTGAACTCAGATTTGATGGTTAGATTGAAGAAATTTAGCTTCACATTCATCGATTTAGCCCACGTGAACTCAGATTTGATGGTTAGATTGAAGAAATTTAGCTTCACATTCATCGATTTAGCCCACGTGAACTCAGATTTGATGGTTAGATTGAAGAAATTTAGCTTCACATTCATCGATTTAGCCCACGTGAACTCAGATTTGATGGTTAGATTGAAGAAATTTAGCTTCACATTCATCGATTTAGCCCACGTGAACTCAGATTTGATGGTTAGATTGAAGAAATTTAGCTTCACATTCATCGATTTAGCCCACGTGAACTCAGATTTGATGGTTAGATTGAAGAAATTTAGCTTCACATTCATCGATTTAGCCCACGTGAACTCAGATTTGATGGTTAGATTGAAGAAATTTAGCTTCACATTCATCGATTTAGCCCACGTGAACTCAGATTTGATGGTTAGATTGAAGAAATTTAGCTTCACATTCATCGATTTAGCCCACGTGAACTCAGATTTGATGGTTAGATTGAAGAAATTTAGCTTCACATTCATCGATTTAGCCCACGTGAACTCAGATTTGATGGTTAGATTGAAGAAATTTAGCTTCACATTCATCGATTTAGCCCACGTGAACTCAGATTTGATGGTTAGATTGAAGAAATTTAGCTTCACATTCATCGATTTAGCCCACGTGAACTCAGATTTGATGGTTAGATTGAAGAAATTTAGCTTCACATTCATCGATTTAGCCCACGTGAACTCAGATTTGATGGTTAGATTGAAGAAATTTAGCTTCACATTCATCGATTTAGCCCACGTGAACTCAGATTTGATGGTTAGATTGAAGAAATTTAGCTTCACATTCATCGATTTAGCCCACGTGAACTCAGATTTGATGGTTAGATTGAAGAAATTTAGCTTCACATTCATCGATTTAGCCCACGTGAACTCAGATTTGATGGTTAGATTGAAGAAATTTAGCTTCACATTCATCGATTTAGCCCACGTGAACTCAGATTTGATGGTTAGATTGAAGAAATTTAGCTTCACATTCATCGATTTAGCCCACGTGAACTCAGATTTGATGGTTAGATTGAAGAAATTTAGCTTCACATTCATCGATTTAGCCCACGTGAACTCAGATTTGATGGTTAGATTGAAGAAATTTAGCTTCACATTCATCGATTTAGCCCACGTGAACTCAGATTTGATGGTTAGATTGAAGAAATTTAGCTTCACATTCATCGATTTAGCCCACGTGAACTCAGATTTGATGGTTAGATTGAAGAAATTTAGCTTCACATTCATCGATTTAGCCCACGTGAACTCAGATTTGATGGTTAGATTGAAGAAATTTAGCTTCACATTCATCGATTTAGCCCACGTGAACTCAGATTTGATGGTTAGATTGAAGAAATTTAGCTTCACATTCATCGATTTAGCCCACGTGAACTCAGATTTGATGGTTAGATTGAAGAAATTTAGCTTCACATTCATCGATTTAGCCCACGTGAACTCAGATTTGATGGTTAGATTGAAGAAATTTAGCTTCACATTCATCGATTTAGCCCACGTGAACTCAGATTTGATGGTTAGATTGAAGAAATTTAGCTTCACATTCATCGATTTAGCCCACGTGAACTCAGATTTGATGGTTAGATTGAAGAAATTTAGCTTCACATTCATCGATTTAGCCCACGTGAACTCAGATTTGATGGTTAGATTGAAGAAATTTAGCTTCACATTCATCGATTTAGCCCACGTGAACTCAGATTTGATGGTTAGATTGAAGAAATTTAGCTTCACATTCATCGATTTAGCCCACGTGAACTCAGATTTGATGGTTAGATTGAAGAAATTTAGCTTCACATTCATCGATTTAGCCCACGTGAACTCAGATTTGATGGTTAGATTGAAGAAATTTAGCTTCACATTCATCGATTTAGCCCACGTGAACTCAGATTTGATGGTTAGATTGAAGAAATTTAGCTTCACATTCATCGATTTAGCCCACGTGAACTCAGATTTGATGGTTAGATTGAAGAAATTTAGCTTCACATTCATCGATTTAGCCCACGTGAACTCAGATTTGATGGTTAGATTGAAGAAATTTAGCTTCACATTCATCGATTTAGCCCACGTGAACTCAGATTTGATGGTTAGATTGAAGAAATTTAGCTTCACATTCATCGATTTAGCCCACGTGAACTCAGATTTGATGGTTAGATTGAAGAAATTTAGCTTCACATTCATCGATTTAGCCCACGTGAACTCAGATTTGATGGTTAGATTGAAGAAATTTAGCTTCACATTCATCGATTTAGCCCACGTGAACTCAGATTTGATGGTTAGATTGAAGAAATTTAGCTTCACATTCATCGATTTAGCCCACGTGAACTCAGATTTGATGGTTAGATTGAAGAAATTTAGCTTCACATTCATCGATTTAGCCCACGTGAACTCAGATTTGATGGTTAGATTGAAGAAATTTAGCTTCACATTCATCGATTTAGCCCACGTGAACTCAGATTTGATGGTTAGATTGAAGAAATTTAGCTTCACATTCATCGATTTAGCCCACGTGAACTCAGATTTGATGGTTAGATTGAAGAAATTTAGCTTCACATTCATCGATTTAGCCCACGTGAACTCAGATTTGATGGTTAGATTGAAGAAATTTAGCTTCACATTCATCGATTTAGCCCACGTGAACTCAGATTTGATGGTTAGATTGAAGAAATTTAGCTTCACATTCATCGATTTAGCCCACGTGAACTCAGATTTGATGGTTAGATTGAAGAAATTTAGCTTCACATTCATCGATTTAGCCCACGTGAACTCAGATTTGATGGTTAGATTGAAGAAATTTAGCTTCACATTCATCGATTTAGCCCACGTGAACTCAGATTTGATGGTTAGATTGAAGAAATTTAGCTTCACATTCATCGATTTAGCCCACGTGAACTCAGATTTGATGGTTAGATTGAAGAAATTTAGCTTCACATTCATCGATTTAGCCCACGTGAACTCAGATTTGATGGTTAGATTGAAGAAATTTAGCTTCACATTCATCGATTTAGCCCACGTGAACTCAGATTTGATGGTTAGATTGAAGAAATTTAGCTTCACATTCATCGATTTAGCCCACGTGAACTCAGATTTGATGGTTAGATTGAAGAAATTTAGCTTCACATTCATCGATTTAGCCCACGTGAACTCAGATTTGATGGTTAGATTGAAGAAATTTAGCTTCACATTCATCGATTTAGCCCACGTGAACTCAGATTTGATGGTTAGATTGAAGAAATTTAGCTTCACATTCATCGATTTAGCCCACGTGAACTCAGATTTGATGGTTAGATTGAAGAAATTTAGCTTCACATTCATCGATTTAGCCCACGTGAACTCAGATTTGATGGTTAGATTGAAGAAATTTAGCTTCACATTCATCGATTTAGCCCACGTGAACTCAGATTTGATGGTTAGATTGAAGAAATTTAGCTTCACATTCATCGATTTAGCCCACGTGAACTCAGATTTGATGGTTAGATTGAAGAAATTTAGCTTCACATTCATCGATTTAGCCCACGTGAACTCAGATTTGATGGTTAGATTGAAGAAATTTAGCTTCACATTCATCGATTTAGCCCACGTGAACTCAGATTTGATGGTTAGATTGAAGAAATTTAGCTTCACATTCATCGATTTAGCCCACGTGAACTCAGATTTGATGGTTAGATTGAAGAAATTTAGCTTCACATTCATCGATTTAGCCCACGTGAACTCAGATTTGATGGTTAGATTGAAGAAATTTAGCTTCACATTCATCGATTTAGCCCACGTGAACTCAGATTTGATGGTTAGATTGAAGAAATTTAGCTTCACATTCATCGATTTAGCCCACGTGAACTCAGATTTGATGGTTAGATTGAAGAAATTTAGCTTCACATTCATCGATTTAGCCCACGTGAACTCAGATTTGATGGTTAGATTGAAGAAATTTAGCTTCACATTCATCGATTTAGCCCACGTGAACTCAGATTTGATGGTTAGATTGAAGAAATTTAGCTTCACATTCATCGATTTAGCCCACGTGAACTCAGATTTGATGGTTAGATTGAAGAAATTTAGCTTCACATTCATCGATTTAGCCCACGTGAACTCAGATTTGATGGTTAGATTGAAGAAATTTAGCTTCACATTCATCGATTTAGCCCACGTGAACTCAGATTTGATGGTTAGATTGAAGAAATTTAGCTTCACATTCATCGATTTAGCCCACGTGAACTCAGATTTGATGGTTAGATTGAAGAAATTTAGCTTCACATTCATCGATTTAGCCCACGTGAACTCAGATTTGATGGTTAGATTGAAGAAATTTAGCTTCACATTCATCGATTTAGCCCACGTGAACTCAGATTTGATGGTTAGATTGAAGAAATTTAGCTTCATTCATCGATTTAGCCCACGTGAACTCAGATTTGATGGTTAGATTGAAGAAATTTAGCTTCACATTCATCGATTTAGCCCACGTGAACTCAGATTTGATGGTTAGATTGAAGAAATTTAGCTTCACATTCATCGATTTAGCCCACGTGAACTCAGATTTGATGGTTAGATTGAAGAAATTTAGCTTCACATTCATCGATTTAGCCCACGTGAACTCAGATTTGATGGTTAGATTGAAGAAATTTAGCTTCACATTCATCGATTTAGCCCACGTGAACTCAGATTTGATGGTTAGATTGAAGAAATTTAGCTTCACATTCATCGATTTAGCCCACGTGAACTCAGATTTGATGGTTAGATTGAAGAAATTTAGCTTCACATTCATCGATTTAGCCCACGTGAACTCAGATTTGATGGTTAGATTGAAGAAATTTAGCTTCACATTCATCGATTTAGCCCACGTGAACTCAGATTTGATGGTTAGATTGAAGAAATTTAGCTTCACATTCATCGATTTAGCCCACGTGAACTCAGATTTGATGGTTAGATTGAAGAAATTTAGCTTCACATTCATCGATTTAGCCCACGTGAACTCAGATTTGATGGTTAGATTGAAGAAATTTAGCTTCACATTCATCGATTTAGCCCACGTGAACTCAGATTTGATGGTTAGATTGAAGAAATTTAGCTTCACATTCATCGATTTAGCCCACGTGAACTCAGATTTGATGGTTAGATTGAAGAAATTTAGCTTCACATTCATCGATTTAGCCCACGTGAACTCAGATTTGATGGTTAGATTGAAGAAATTTAGCTTCACATTCATCGATTTAGCCCACGTGAACTCAGATTTGATGGTTAGATTGAAGAAATTTAGCTTCACATTCATCGATTTAGCCCACGTGAACTCAGATTTGATGGTTAGATTGAAGAAATTTAGCTTCACATTCATCGATTTAGCCCACGTGAACTCAGATTTGATGGTTAGATTGAAGAAATTTAGCTTCACATTCATCGATTTAGCCCACGTGAACTCAGATTTGATGGTTAGATTGAAGAAATTTAGCTTCACATTCATCGATTTAGCCCACGTGAACTCAGATTTGATGGTTAGATTGAAGAAATTTAGCTTCACATTCATCGATTTAGCCCACGTGAACTCAGATTTGATGGTTAGATTGAAGAAATTTAGCTTCACATTCATCGATTTAGCCCACGTGAACTCAGATTTGATGGTTAGATTGAAGAAATTTAGCTTCACATTCATCGATTTAGCCCACGTGAACTCAGATTTGATGGTTAGATTGAAGAAATTTAGCTTCACATTCATCGATTTAGCCCACGTGAACTCAGATTTGATGGTTAGATTGAAGAAATTTAGCTTCACATTCATCGATTTAGCCCACGTGAACTCAGATTTGATGGTTAGATTGAAGAAATTTAGCTTCACATTCATCGATTTAGCCCACGTGAACTCAGATTTGATGGTTAGATTGAAGAAATTTAGCTTCACATTCATCGATTTAGCCCACGTGAACTCAGATTTGATGGTTAGATTGAAGAAATTTAGCTTCACATTCATCGATTTAGCCCACGTGAACTCAGATTTGATGGTTAGATTGAAGAAATTTAGCTTCACATTCATCGATTTAGCCCACGTGAACTCAGATTTGATGGTTAGATTGAAGAAATTTAGCTTCACATTCATCGATTTAGCCCACGTGAACTCAGATTTGATGGTTAGATTGAAGAAATTTAGCTTCACATTCATCGATTTAGCCCACGTGAACTCAGATTTGATGGTTAGATTGAAGAAATTTAGCTTCACATTCATCGATTTAGCCCACGTGAACTCAGATTTGATGGTTAGATTGAAGAAATTTAGCTTCACATTCATCGATTTAGCCCACGTGAACTCAGATTTGATGGTTAGATTGAAGAAATTTAGCTTCACATTCATCGATTTAGCCCACGTGAACTCAGATTTGATGGTTAGATTGAAGAAATTTAGCTTCACATTCATCGATTTAGCCCACGTGAACTCAGATTTGATGGTTAGATTGAAGAAATTTAGCTTCACATTCATCGATTTAGCCCACGTGAACTCAGATTTGATGGTTAGATTGAAGAAATTTAGCTTCACATTCATCGATTTAGCCCACGTGAACTCAGATTTGATGGTTAGATTGAAGAAATTTAGCTTCACATTCATCGATTTAGCCCACGTGAACTCAGATTTGATGGTTAGATTGAAGAAATTTAGCTTCACATTCATCGATTTAGCCCACGTGAACTCAGATTTGATGGTTAGATTGAAGAAATTTAGCTTCACATTCATCGATTTAGCCCACGTGAACTCAGATTTGATGGTTAGATTGAAGAAATTTAGCTTCACATTCATCGATTTAGCCCACGTGAACTCAGATTTGATGGTTAGATTGAAGAAATTTAGCTTCACATTCATCGATTTAGCCCACGTGAACTCAGATTTGATGGTTAGATTGAAGAAATTTAGCTTCACATTCATCGATTTAGCCCACGTGAACTCAGATTTGATGGTTAGATTGAAGAAATTTAGCTTCACATTCATCGATTTAGCCCACGTGAACTCAGATTTGATGGTTAGATTGAAGAAATTTAGCTTCACATTCATCGATTTAGCCCACGTGAACTCAGATTTGATGGTTAGATTGAAGAAATTTAGCTTCACATTCATCGATTTAGCCCACGTGAACTCAGATTTGATGGTTAGATTGAAGAAATTTAGCTTCACATTCATCGATTTAGCCCACGTGAACTCAGATTTGATGGTTAGATTGAAGAAATTTAGCTTCACATTCATCGATTTAGCCCACGTGAACTCAGATTTGATGGTTAGATTGAAGAAATTTAGCTTCACATTCATCGATTTAGCCCACGTGAACTCAGATTTGATGGTTAGATTGAAGAAATTTAGCTTCACATTCATCGATTTAGCCCACGTGAACTCAGATTTGATGGTTAGATTGAAGAAATTTAGCTTCACATTCATCGATTTAGCCCACGTGAACTCAGATTTGATGGTTAGATTGAAGAAATTTAGCTTCACATTCATCGATTTAGCCCACGTGAACTCAGATTTGATGGTTAGATTGAAGAAATTTAGCTTCACATTCATCGATTTAGCCCACGTGAACTCAGATTTGATGGTTAGATTGAAGAAATTTAGCTTCACATTCATCGATTTAGCCCACGTGAACTCAGATTTGATGGTTAGATTGAAGAAATTTAGCTTCACATTCATCGATTTAGCCCACGTGAACTCAGATTTGATGGTTAGATTGAAGAAATTTAGCTTCACATTCATCGATTTAGCCCACGTGAACTCAGATTTGATGGTTAGATTGAAGAAATTTAGCTTCACATTCATCGATTTAGCCCACGTGAACTCAGATTTGATGGTTAGATTGAAGAAATTTAGCTTCACATTCATCGATTTAGCCCACGTGAACTCAGATTTGATGGTTAGATTGAAGAAATTTAGCTTCACATTCATCGATTTAGCCCACGTGAACTCAGATTTGATGGTTAGATTGAAGAAATTTAGCTTCACATTCATCGATTTAGCCCACGTGAACTCAGATTTGATGGTTAGATTGAAGAAATTTAGCTTCACATTCATCGATTTAGCCCACGTGAACTCAGATTTGATGGTTAGATTGAAGAAATTTAGCTTCACATTCATCGATTTAGCCCACGTGAACTCAGATTTGATGGTTAGATTGAAGAAATTTAGCTTCACATTCATCGATTTAGCCCACGTGAACTCAGATTTGATGGTTAGATTGAAGAAATTTAGCTTCACATCGATTTAGCCCACGTGAACTCAGATTTGATGGTTAGATTGAAGAAATTTAGCTTCACATTCATCGATTTAGCCCACGTGAACTCAGATTTGATGGTTAGATTGAAGAAATTTAGCTTCACATTCATCGATTTAGCCCACGTGAACTCAGATTTGATGGTTAGATTGAAGAAATTTAGCTTCACATTCATCGATTTAGCCCACGTGAACTCAGATTTGATGGTTAGATTGAAGAAATTTAGCTTCACATTCATCGATTTAGCCCACGTGAACTCAGATTTGATGGTTAGATTGAAGAAATTTAGCTTCACATTCATCGATTTAGCCCACGTGAACTCAGATTTGATGGTTAGATTGAAGAAATTTAGCTTCACATTCATCGATTTAGCCCACGTGAACTCAGATTTGATGGTTAGATTGAAGAAATTTAGCTTCACATTCATCGATTTAGCCCACGTGAACTCAGATTTGATGGTTAGATTGAAGAAATTTAGCTTCACATTCATCGATTTAGCCCACGTGAACTCAGATTTGATGGTTAGATTGAAGAAATTTAGCTTCACATTCATCGATTTAGCCCACGTGAACTCAGATTTGATGGTTAGATTGAAGAAATTTAGCTTCACATTCATCGATTTAGCCCACGTGAACTCAGATTTGATGGTTAGATTGAAGAAATTTAGCTTCACATCGATTTAGCCCACGTGAACTCAGATTTGATGGTTAGATTGAAGAAATTTAGCTTCACATTCATCGATTTAGCCCACGTGAACTCAGATTTGATGGTTAGATTGAAGAAATTTAGCTTCACATTCATCGATTTAGCCCACGTGAACTCAGATTTGATGGTTAGATTGAAGAAATTTAGCTTCACATTCATCGATTTAGCCCACGTGAACTCAGATTTGATGGTTAGATTGAAGAAATTTAGCTTCACATTCATCGATTTAGCCCACGTGAACTCAGATTTGATGGTTAGATTGAAGAAATTTAGCTTCACATTCATCGATTTAGCCCACGTGAACTCAGATTTGATGGTTAGATTGAAGAAATTTAGCTTCACATTCATCGATTTAGCCCACGTGAACTCAGATTTGATGGTTAGATTGAAGAAATTTAGCTTCACATTCATCGATTTAGCCCACGTGAACTCAGATTTGATGGTTAGATTGAAGAAATTTAGCTTCACATTCATCGATTTAGCCCACGTGAACTCAGATTTGATGGTTAGATTGAAGAAATTTAGCTTCACATTCATCGATTTAGCCCACGTGAACTCAGATTTGATGGTTAGATTGAAGAAATTTAGCTTCACATTCATCGATTTAGCCCACGTGAACTCAGATTTGATGGTTAGATTGAAGAAATTTAGCTTCACATTCATCGATTTAGCCCACGTGAACTCAGATTTGATGGTTAGATTGAAGAAATTTAGCTTCACATTCATCGATTTAGCCCACGTGAACTCAGATTTGATGGTTAGATTGAAGAAATTTAGCTTCACATTCATCGATTTAGCCCACGTGAACTCAGATTTGATGGTTAGATTGAAGAAATTTAGCTTCACATTCATCGATTTAGCCCACGTGAACTCAGATTTGATGGTTAGATTGAAGAAATTTAGCTTCACATTCATCGATTTAGCCCACGTGAACTCAGATTTGATGGTTAGATTGAAGAAATTTAGCTTCACATTCATCGATTTAGCCCACGTGAACTCAGATTTGATGGTTAGATTGAAGAAATTTAGCTTCACATTCATCGATTTAGCCCACGTGAACTCAGATTTGATGGTTAGATTGAAGAAATTTAGCTTCACATTCATCGATTTAGCCCACGTGAACTCAGATTTGATGGTTAGATTGAAGAAATTTAGCTTCACATTCATCGATTTAGCCCACGTGAACTCAGATTTGATGGTTAGATTGAAGAAATTTAGCTTCACATTCATCGATTTAGCCAACGTGAACTCAGATTTGATGGTTAGATTGAAGAAATTTAGCTTCACATTCATCGATTTAGCCCACGTGAACTCAGATTTGATGGTTAGATTGAAGAAATTTAGCTTCACATTCATCGATTTAGCCCACGTGAACTCAGATTTGATGGTTAGATTGAAGAAATTTAGCTTCACATTCATCGATTTAGCCCACGTGAACTCAGATTTGATGGTTAGATTGAAGAAATTTAGCTTCACATTCATCGATTTAGCCCACGTGAACTCAGATTTGATGGTTAGATTGAAGAAATTTAGCTTCACATTCATCGATTTAGCCCACGTGAACTCAGATTTGATGGTTAGATTGAAGAAATTTAGCTTCACATTCATCGATTTAGCCCACGTGAACTCAGATTTGATGGTTAGATTGAAGAAATTTAGCTTCACATTCATCGATTTAGCCCACGTGAACTCAGATTTGATGGTTAGATTGAAGAAATTTAGCTTCACATTCATCGATTTAGCCCACGTGAACTCAGATTTGATGGTTAGATTGAAGAAATTTAGCTTCACATTCATCGATTTAGCCCACGTGAACTCAGATTTGATGGTTAGATTGAAGAAATTTAGCTTCACATTCATCGATTTAGCCCACGTGAACTCAGATTTGATGGTTAGATTGAAGAAATTTAGCTTCACATTCATCGATTTAGCCCACGTGAACTCAGATTTGATGGTTAGATTGAAGAATTTAGCTTCACATTCATCGATTTAGCCCACGTGAACTCAGAGATTTGATGGTTAGATTGAAGAAATTTAGCTTCACATTCATCGATTTAGCCCACGTGAACTCAGATTTGATGGTTAGATTGAAGAAATTTAGCTTCACATTCATCGATTTAGCCCACGTGAACTCAGATTTGATGGTTAGATTGAAGAAATTTAGCTTCACATTCATCGATTTAGCCCACGTGAACTCAGATTTGATGGTTAGATTGAAGAAATTTAGCTTCACATTCATCGATTTAGCCCACGTGAACTCAGATTTGATGGTTAGATTGAAGAAATTTAGCTTCACATTCATCGATTTAGCCCACGTGAACTCAGATTTGATGGTTAGATTGAAGAAATTTAGCTTCACATTCATCGATTTAGCCCACGTGAACTCAGATTTGATGGTTAGATTGAAGAAATTTAGCTTCACATTCATCGATTTAGCCCACGTGAACTCAGATTTGATGGTTAGATTGAAGAAATTTAGCTTCACATTCATCGATTTAGCCCACGTGAACTCAGATTTGATGGTTAGATTGAAGAAATTTAGCTTCACATTCATCGATTTAGCCCACGTGAACTCAGATTTGATGGTTAGATTGAAGAAATTTAGCTTCACATTCGTCGATTTAGCCCACGTGAACTCAGATTTGATGGTTAGATTGAAGAAATTTAGCTTCACATTCATCGATTTAGCCCACGTGAACTCAGATTTGATGGTTAGATTGAAGAAATTTAGCTTCACATTCATCGATTTAGCCCACGTGAACTCAGATTTGATGGTTAGATTGAAGAAATTTAGCTTCACATTCATCGATTTAGCCCACGTGAACTCAGATTTGATGGTTAGATTGAAGAAATTTAGCTTCACATTCATCGATTTAGCCCACGTGAACTCAGATTTGATGGTTAGATTGAAGAAATTTAGCTTCACATTCATCGATTTAGCCCACGTGAACTCAGATTTGATGGTTAGATTGAAGAAATTTAGCTTCACATTCATCGATTTAGCCCACGTGAACTCAGATTTGATGGTTAGATTGAAGAAATTTAGCTTCACATTCATCGATTTAGCCCACGTGAACTCAGATTTGATGGTTAGATTGAAGAAATTTAGCTTCACATTCATCGATTTAGCCCACGTGAACTCAGATTTGATGGTTAGATTGAAGAAATTTAGCTTCACATTCATCGATTTAGCCCACGTGAACTCAGATTTGATGGTTAGATTGAAGAAATTTAGCTTCACATTCATCGATTTAGCCCACGTGAACTCAGATTTGATGGTTAGATTGAAGAAATTTAGCTTCACATTCATCGATTTAGCCCACGTGAACTCAGATTTGATGGTTAGATTGAAGAAATTTAGCTTCACATTCATCGATTTAGCCCACGTGAACTCAGATTTGATGGTTAGATTGAAGAAATTTAGCTTCACATTCATCGATTTAGCCCACGTGAACTCAGATTTGATGGTTAGATTGAAGAAATTTAGCTTCACATTCGTCGATTTAGCCCACGTGAACTCAGATTTGATGGTTAGATTGAAGAAATTTAGCTTCACATTCATCGATTTAGCCCACGTGAACTCAGATTTGATGGTTAGATTGAAGAAATTAGCTTCACATTCATCGATTTAGCCCACGTGAACTCAGATTTGATGGTTAGATTGAAGAAATTTAGCTTCACATTCATCGATTTAGCCCACGTGAACTCAGATTTGATGGTTAGATTGAAGAAATTTAGCTTCACATTCATCGATTTAGCCCACGTGAACTCAGATTTGATGGTTAGATTGAAGAAATTTAGCTTCACATTCATCGATTTAGCCCACGTGAACTCAGATTTGATGGTTAGATTGAAGAAATTTAGCTTCACATTCATCGATTTAGCCCACGTGAACTCAGATTGATGGTTAGATTGAAGAAATTTAGCTTCACATTCATCGATTTAGCCCACGTGAACTCAGATTTGATGGTTAGATTGAAGAAATTTAGCTTCACATTCATCGATTTAGCCCACGTGAACTCAGATTTGATGGTTAGATTGAAGAAATTTCGCTTCACATTCATCGATTTAGCCCACGTGAACTCAGATTGATGGTTAGATTGAAGAAATTTAGCTTCACATTCATCGATTTAGCCCACGTGAACTCAGATTTGATGGTTAGATTGAAGAAATTTAGCTTCACATTCATCGATTAGCCCACGTGAACTCAGATTTGATGGTTAGATTGAAGAAATTTAGCTTCACATTCATCGATTTAGCCCACGTGAACTCAGATTTGATGGTTAGATTGAAGAAATTTAGCTTCACATTCATCGATTTAGCCCACGTGAACTCAGATTTGATGGTTAGATTGAAGAAATTTAGCTTCACATTCATCGATTTAGCCCACGTGAACTCAGATTGATGGTTAGATTGAAGAAATTAGCTTCACATTCATCGATTTAGCCACGTGAACTCAGATTTTGATGGTTAGATTGAAGAAATTTAGCTTCACATTCATCGATTTAGCCCACGTGAACTCAGATTTGATGGTTAGATTGAAGAGAAATTAGCTTCACATTCATCGATTAGCCCACGTGAACTCAGATTTGATGGTTAGATTGAAGAAATTTAGCTTCACATTCATCGATTTAGCCCACGTGAACTCAGATTTGATGGTTAGATTGAAGAAATTTAGCTTCACATTCATCGATTTAGCCCACGTGAACTCAGATTTGATGGTTAGATTGAAGAAATTTAGCTTCACATTCATCGATTTAGCCCACGTGAACTCAGATTTGATGGTTAGATTGAAGAAATTTAGCTTCACATTCATCGATTTAGCCCACGTGAACTCAGATTTGATGGTTAGATTGAAGAAATTTAGCTTCACATTCATCGATTTAGCCCACGTGAACTCAGATTTGATGGTTAGATTGAAGAAATTTAGCTTCACATTCATCGATTTAGCCCACGTGAACTCAGATTTGATGGTTAGATTGAAGAAGAAATTTAGCTTCACATTCATCGATTTAGCCCACGTGAACTCAGATTTGATGGTTAGATTGAAGAAATTTAGCTTCACATTCATCGATTTAGCCCACGTGAACTCAGATTTGATGGTTAGATTGAAGAAGATTTTAGAACAAAGAAGAGATTGAAGAAATTTAGCTTCACATTCATCGATTTAGCCCACGTGAACTCAGATTTGATGGTTAGATTGAAGAAATTTAGCTTCACATTCATCGATTTAGCCCACGTGAACTCAGATTTGATGGTTAGATTGAAGAAATTTAGCTTCACATTCATCGATTTAGCCCACGTGAACTCAGATTTGATGGTTAGATTGAAGAAATTTAGCTTCACATTCATCGATTTAGCCCACGTGAACTCAGATTTGATGGTTAGATTGAAGAAATTTAGCTTCACATTCATCGATTTAGCCCACGTGAACTCAGATTTGATGGTTAGATTGAAGAAATTTAGCTTCACATTCATCGATTTAGCCCACGTGAACTCAGATTGATGGTTAGATTGAAGAAATTTAGCTTCACATTCATCGATTTAGCCCACGTGAACTCAGATTTGATGGTTAGATTGAAGAAATTTAGCTTCACATTCATCGATTTAGCCCACGTGAACTCAGATTTGATGGTTAGATTGAAGAAATTTAGCTTCACATTCGATTTAGCCCACGTGAACTCAGATTTGATGGTTAGATTGAAGAAATTTAGCTTCACATTCATCGATTTAGCCCACGTGAACTCAGATTTGATGGTTAGATTGAAGAAATTTAGCTTCACATTCATCGATTTAGCCCACGTGAACTCAGATTTGATGGTAAGATTGAAGAAATTTAGCTTCACATTCATCGATTTAGCCCACGTGAACTCAGATTTGATGGTTAGATTGAAGAAATTTAGCTTCACATTCATCGATTTAGCCCACGTGAACTCAGATTTGATGGTTAGATTGAAGAAATTTAGCTTCACATTCATCGATTTAGCCCACGTGAACTCAGATTTGATGGTTAGATTGAAGAAATTTAGCTTCACATTCATCGATTTAGCCCACGTGAACTCAGATTTGATGGTTAGATTGAAGAAATTTAGCTTCACATTCATCGATTTAGCCCACGTGAACTCAGATTTGATGGTTAGATTGAAGAAATTTAGCTTCACATTCATCGATTTAGCCCACGTGAACTCAGATTTGATGGTTAGATTGAAGAAATTTAGCTTCACATTCATCGATTTAGCCCACGTGAACTCAGATTTGATGGTTAGATTGAAGAAATTTAGCTTCACATTCATCGATTTAGCCCACGTGAACTCAGATTTGATGGTTAGATTGAAGAAATTTAGCTTCACATTCATCGATTTAGCCCACGTGAACTCAGATTTGATGGTTAGATTGAAGAAGAAATTTAGCTTCACATTCATCGATTTAGCCCACGTGAACTCAGATTGATGGTTAGATTGAAGAAATTTAGCTTCACATTCATCGATTTAGCCACGTGAACTCAGATTTGATGGTTAGATTGAAGAAATTTAGCTTCACATTCATCGATTTAGCCCACGTGAACTCAGATTTGATGGTTAGATTGAAGAAATTTAGCTTCACATTCATCGATTTAGCCCACGTGAACTCAGATTTGATGGTTAGATTGAAGAAATTTAGCTTCACATTCATCGATTTAGCCCACGTGAACTCAGATTTGATGGTTAGATTGAAGAAATTTAGCTTCACATTCATCGATTTAGCCCACGTGAACTCAGATTTGATGGTTAGATTGAAGAAATTTAGCTTCACATTCATCGATTTAGCCCACGTGAACTCAGATTTGATGGTTAGATTGAAGAAATTTAGCTTCACATTCATCGATTTAGCCCACGTGAACTCAGATTTGATGGTTAGATTGAAGAAATTTAGCTTCACATTCATCGATTTAGCCCACGTGAACTCAGATTTGATGGTTAGATTGAAGAAATTTAGCTTCACATTCATCGATTTAGCCCACGTGAACTCAGATTTGATGGTTAGATTGAAGAAATTTAGCTTCACATTCATCGATTTAGCCCACGTGAACTCAGATTTGATGGTTAGATTGAAGAAATTTAGCTTCACATTCATCGATTTAGCCCACGTGAACTCAGATTTGATGGTTAGATTGAAGAAATTTAGCTTCACATTCATCGATTTAGCCCACGTGAACTCAGATTTGATGGTTAGATTGAAGAAATTAGCTTCACATTCATCGATTTAGCCCACGTGAACTCAGATTTGATGGTTAGATTGAAGAAATTTAGCTTCACATTCATCGATTTAGCCCACGTGAACTCAGATTTGATGGTTAGATTGAAGAAATTTAGCTTCACATTCATCGATTAGCCCACGTGAACTCAGATTTGATGGTTAGATTGAAGAAATTTAGCTTCACATTCATCGATTTAGCCCACGTGAACTCAGATTTGATGGTAGATTGAAGAAGAAATTTAGCTTCACATTCATCGATTTAGCCCACGTGAACTCAGATTTGATGGTTAGATTGAAGAAATTTAGCTTCACATTCCGATTTAGCCCACGTGAACTCAGATTTGATGGTTAGATTGAAGAAATTTAGCTTCACATTCATCGATTTAGCCCACGTGAACTCAGATTGATGGTTAGATTGAAGAAATTTAGCTTCACATTCATCGATTTAGCCCACGTGAACTCAGATTTGATGGTTAGATTGAAGAAATTTAGCTTCACATTCATCGATTTAGCCCACGTGAACTCAGATTTGATGGTTAGATTGAAGAAATTTAGCTTCACATTCATCGATTTAGCCCACGTGAACTCAGATTTGATGGTTAGATTGAAGAAATTTAGCTTCACATTCATCGATTTAGCCCACGTGAACTCAGATTTGATGGTTAGATTGAAGAAATTTAGCTTCACATTCATCGATTTAGCCCACGTGAACTCAGATTTGATGGTTAGATTGAAGAAATTTAGCTTCACATTCATCGATTTAGCCCACGTGAACTCAGATTTGATGGTTTGATTGAAGAAATTATCTTCACATTCATCGATTTAGCCCACGTGAACTCAGATTTGATGGTTAGATTGAAGAAATTTAGCTTCACATTCATCGATTAGCCCACGTGAACTCAGATTTGATGGTTAGATTGAAGAAATTTAGCTTCACATTCATCGATTTAGCCCACGTGAACTCAGATTTGATGGTTAGATTGAAGAAATTTAGCTTCACATTCATCGATTTAGCCCACGTGAACTCAGATTTGATGGTTAGATTGAAGAAATTTAGCTTCACATTCATCGATTTAGCCCACGTGAACTCAGATTTGATGGTTAGATTGAAGAAATTTAGCTTCACATTCATCGATTTAGCCCACGTGAACTCAGATTTGATGGTTAGATTGAAGAAATTTAGCTTCACATTCATCGATTTAGCCCACGTGAACTCAGATTGATGGTTAGATTGAAGAAATTTAGCTTCACATTCATCGATTTAGCCCACGTGAACTCAGATTTGATGGTTAGATTGAAGAAATTTAGCTTCACATTCATCGATTTAGCCCACGTGAACTCAGATTTGATGGTTAGATTGAAGAAATTTAGCTTCACATCATCGATTTAGCCCACGTGAACTCAGATTTGATGGTTAGATTGAAGAAATTTAGCTTACATTCATCGATTTAGCCCACGTGAACTCAGATTTGATGGTTAGATTGAAGAAATTTAGCTTCACATTCATCGATTTAGCCCACGTGAACTCAGATTTGATGGTTAGATTGAAGAAATTTAGCTTCACATTCATCGATTTAGCCCACGTGAACTCAGATTTGATGGTTAGATTGAAGAAATTTAGCTTCACATTTCGATTTAGCCCACGTGAACTCAGATTTGATGGTTAGATTGAAGAATTTAGCTTCACATTCATCGATTTAGCCCACGTGAACTCAGATTTGATGGTTAGATTGAAGAAATTTAGCTTCACATTCATCGATTTAGCCCACGTGAACTCAGATTTGATGGTTAGATTGAAGAAATTATCTTCGCTTTCATCGATTTAGCCCACGTGAACTCAGATTTGATGGTTAGATTGAAGAAATTTAGCTTCACATTCATCGATTTAGCCCACGTGAACTCAGATTTGATGGTTAGATTGAAGAAATTATCTTCGCTTTCATCGATTTAGCCCACGTGAACTCAGATTTGATGGTTAGATTGAAGAAATTTAGCTTCACATTCCTCGATTTAGCCCACGTGAACTCAGATTTGATGGTTAGATTGAAGAAATTTAGCTTCACATTCATCGATTTAGCCCACGTGAACTCAGATTTGATGGTTAGATTGAAGAAATTTAGCTTCACATTCATCGATTTAGCCCACGTGAACTCAGATTGATGGTTAGATTGAGAAGAAATTTAGCTTCACATTCATCGATTTAGCCCACGTGAACTCAGATTTGATGGTTAGATTGAAGAAATTTAGCTTCACATTCATCGATTTAGCCCACGTGAACTCAGATTTGATGGTTAGATTGAAGAAATTTAGCTTCACATTCATCGATTTAGCCCACGTAAACTCAGATTTGATGGTTAGATTGAAGAAATTAGCTTCACATTCATCGATTTAGCCCACGTGAACTCAGATTTGATGGTTAGATTGAAGAAATTTAGCTTCACATTCATCGATTTAGCCCACGTGAACTCCGATTTGATGGTTAGATGTGAAGAAATTTAGCTTCACATTCATCGATTTAGCCCACGTGAACTCAGATTTGATGGTTAGATTGAAGAAATTTAGCTTCACATTCATCGATTTAGCCCACGTGAACTCAGATTGATGGTTAGATTGAAGAAATTTAGCTTCACATTCATCGATTTAGCCACGTGAACTCAGATTTGATGGTTAGATTGAAGAAATTAGCTTCATTCATCGATTTAGCCCACGTGAACTCAGATTTGATGGTAGATTGAAGAAATTTAGCTTCACATTCATCGATTTAGCCCACGTGAACTCAGATTTGATGGTTAGATTGAAGAAATTTAGCTTCACATTCATCGATTTAGCCCACGTGAACTCAGATTTGATGGTTAGATTGAAGAAATTAGCTTCACATTCATCGATTTAGCCCACGTGAACTCAGATTTGATGGTTAGATTGAAGAAATTTAGCTTCACATTCATCGATTTAGCCACGTGAACTCAGATTTGATGGTTAGATTGAAGAAATTTAGCTTCACATTCATCGATTTAGCCCACGTGAACTCAGATTGATGGTTAGATTGAAGAAATTTAGCTTACATTCATCGATTTAGCCCACGTGAACTCAGATTTGATGGTTAGATTGAAGAAATTTAGCTTCATTCATCGATTTAGCCCACGTGAACTCAGATTTGATGGTTAGATTGAAGAAATTTAGCTTCACATTCATCGATTTAGCCCACGTGAACTCAGATTTGATGGTTAGATTGAAGAAATTTAGCTTCACATTCATCGATTTAGCCCACGTGAACTCAGATTTGATGGTTAGATTGAAGAAATTTAGCTTCACATTCATCGATTTAGCCCACGTGAACTCAGATTTGATGGTTAGATTGAAGAAATTTAGCTTCACATTCATCGATTTAGCCCACGTGAACTCAGATTTGATGGTTAGATTGAAGAAATTTAGCTTCACATTCATCGATTTAGCCCACGTGAACTCAGATTGATGGTTAGATTGAAGAAATTTAGCTTCACATTCATCGATTTAGCCCACGTGAACTCAGATTTGATGGTTAGATTGAAGAAATTTAGCTTCACATTCATCGATTTAGCCCACGTGAACTCAGATTTGATGGTTAGATTGAAGAAATTTAGCTTACATTCATCGATTTAGCCCACGTGAACTCAGATTTGATGGTTAGATTGAAGAAATTTAGCTTCACATTCATCGATTTAGCCCACGTGAACTCAGATTTGATGGTTAGATTGAAGAAATTTAGCTTCACATTCATCGATTTAGCCCACGTGAACTCAGATTTGATGGTTAGATTGAAGAAATTTAGCTTCACATTCATCGATTTAGCCACGTGAACTCAGATTGATGGTTAGATTGAAGAAATTTAGCTTCACATTCATCGATTTAGCCCACGTGAACTCAGATTTGATGGTTAGATTGAAGAAATTTAGCTTCACATTCATCGATTTAGCCCACGTGAACTCAGATTTGATGGTTAGATTGAAGAAATTTAGCTTCACATTCATCGATTTAGCCCACGTGAACTCAGATTGATGGTTAGATTGAAGAAATTTAGCTTCACATTCATCGATTTAGCCCACGTGAACTCAGATTGATGGTTAGATTGAAGAAATTTAGCTTCACATTCATCGATTTAGCCCACGTGAACTCAGATTTGATGGTTAGATTGAAGAAATTTAGCTTCATTCTCGATTTAGCCACGTGAACTCAGATTTGATGGTTAGATTGAAGAATTTAGCTTCACATTCATCGATTTAGCCCACGTGAACTCAGATTTGGATGGTTAGATTGAAGAAATTTAGCTTCACATTCATCGATTTAGCCCACGTGAACTCAGATTTGATGGTTAGATTGAAGAAATTTAGCTTCACATTCATCGATTAGCCCACGTGAACTCAGATTTGATGGTTAGATTGAAGAAATTTAGCTTCACATTCATCGATTTAGCCCACGTGAACTCAGATTTGATGGTTAGATTGAAGAAATTAGCTTCACATTCATCGATTTAGCCCACGTGAACTCAGATTTGATGGTTAGATTGAAGAAATTTAGCTTCACATTCATCGATTTAGCCACGTGAACTCAGATTGATGGTTAGATTGAAGAAATTTAGCTTCACATTCATCGATTAGCCCACGTAACTCAGATTTGATGGTTAGATTGAAGAAATTTAGCTTCACATTCATCGATTTAGCCCACGTGAACTCAGATTTGATGGTTAGATTGAAGAAATTTAGCTTCACATTCATCGATTTAGCCCACGTGAACTCAGATTTGATGGTTAGATTGAAGAAATTTAGCTTCACATTCATCGATTTAGCCCACGTGAACTCAGATTGATGGTTAGATGAAGAAATTTAGCTTCACATTCATCGATTTAGCCCACGTGAACTCAGATTTGATGGTTAGATTGAAGAAATTTAGCTTCACATTCATCGATTTAGCCCACGTGAACTCAGATTTGATGGTTAGATGAAGAAATTTAGCTCACATTCATCGATTTAGCCCACGTGAACTCAGATTGATGGTTAGATTGAAGAAGAAATTTAGCTTCACATTCATCGATTTAGCCACGTGAACTCAGATTTGATGGTTAGATTGAAGAAATTTAGCTTCACATTCATCGATTAGCCCACGTGAACTCAGATTTGATGGTTAGATTGAAGAAATTTAGCTTCACATTCATCGATTTAGCCCACGTGAACTCAGATTTGATGGTTAGATTGAAGAAATTTAGCTTCACATTCATCGATTTAGCCCACGTGAACTCAGATTTGATGGTTAGATTGAAGAAATTTAGCTTCACATTCATCGATTTAGCCCACGTGAACTCAGATTTGATGGTTAGATTGAAGAAATTTAGCTTCACATCGATTTAGCCCACGTGAACTCAGATTTGATGGTTAGATTGAAGAATTTAGCTTCACATTCATCGATTTAGCCCACGTGAACTCAGATTTGATGGTTAGATTGAAGAAATTTAGCTTCACATTCATCGATTTAGCCCACGTGAACTCAGATTTGATGGTTAGATTGAAGAAATTTAGTTCACATTCATCGATTAGCCACGTGAACTCAGATTTGATGGTTAGATTGAAGAAATTTAGCTTCACATTCATCGATTAGCCCACGTGAACTCAGATTTGATGGTTAGATTGAAGAAATTAGCTTCATTCATCGATTTAGCCCACGTGAACTCAGATTTGATGGTTAGATTGAAGAAATTAGCTTCACATTCATCGATTTAGCCCACGTGAACTCAGATTTGATGGTTAGATTGAAGAAATTTAGCTTCACATTCATCGATTTAGCCACGTGAACTCAGATTGATGGAGATTGAAGAAATTTAGCTTACATCATCGATTTAGCCACGTGAACTCAGATTTGATGGTAGATTGAAGAAATTTAGCTTCAATTCATCGATTTAGCCCACGTGAACTCAGATTGATGGTTAGATTGAAGAAATTAGCTTCACATTCATCGATTTACCCACGTGAACTCAGATTTGTGGTAGATTGAAGAAATTAGCTTCACATTCATCGATTTAGCCACGTGAACTCAGATTTGATGGTTAGATTGAAGAAATTTAGCTTCACATTCATCGATTTAGCCCACGTGAACTCAGATGATGGTAGATTGAAGAAATTTAGCTTCACATTCATCGATTTAGCCCACGTGAACTCAGATTTGATGGTTAGATTGAAGAAATTTAGCTTCAATTCATCGATTTAGCCCACGTGAACTCAGATTTGATGGTTAGATTGAAGAAATTTAGCTTCACATTCATAGATTTAGCCCACGTGAACCAGATTGATGGTTAGATTGAAGAAATTAGTCCAGTCGATTAGCCCACGTGAACTCAGATTTGATG
>MRSW03000599.1:0-34692 GCA_001923025.3 Taenia multiceps
ATTTAGCCACGTGATCCAGATTTGATGGTTAGATTGAGAATTTAGCTTCCATTCCGATTTTCCCCGTGACTCAGATTTGATGGTTAGATTGAAGAATTTAGCTTCACATTCATCGATTTAGCCCACGTGAACTCAGATTTGATGGTTAGATTGAAGAATTAGCTTCACATTCATCGATTTAGCCCACGTGAACTCAGATTTGATGGTTAGATTGAAGAAATTTAGCTTCACATTCATCGATTTAGCCCACGTGAACTCAGATTTGATGGTTAGATTGAAGAAATTTAGCTTCACATTCATCGATTTAGCCCACGTGAACTCAGATTTGATGGTTAGATTGAAGAAATTTAGCTTCACATTCATCGATTTAGCCCACGTGAACTCAGATTTGATGGTTAGATTGAAGAAATTTAGCTTCACATTCATCGATTTAGCCCACGTGAACTCAGATTTGATGGTTAGATTGAAGAAATTTAGCTTCACATTCATCGATTTAGCCCACGTGAACTCAGATTTGATGGTTAGATTGAAGAAATTTAGCTTCACATTCATCGATTTAGCCCACGTGAACTCAGATTTGATGGTTAGATTGAAGAAATTTAGCTTCACATTCATCGATTTAGCCCACGTGAACTCAGATTTGATGGTTAGATTGAAGAAATTTAGCTTCACATTCATCGATTTAGCCCACGTGAACTCAGATTTGATGGTTAGATTGAAGAAATTTAGCTTCACATTCATCGATTTAGCCCACGTGAACTCAGATTTGATGGTTAGATTGAAGAAATTTAGCTTCACATTCATCGATTTAGCCCACGTGAACTCAGATTTGATGGTTAGATTGAAGAAATTTAGCTTCACATTCATCGATTTAGCCCACGTGAACTCAGATTTGATGGTTAGATTGAAGAAATTTAGCTTCACATTCATCGATTTAGCCCACGTGAACTCAGATTTGATGGTTAGATTGAAGAAATTTAGCTTCACATTCATCGATTTAGCCCACGTGAACTCAGATTTGATGGTTAGATTGAAGAAATTTAGCTTCACATTCATCGATTTAGCCCACGTGAACTCAGATTTGATGGTTAGATTGAAGAAATTTAGCTTCACATTCATCGATTTAGCCCACGTGAACTCAGATTTGATGGTTAGATTGAAGAAATTTAGCTTCACATTCATCGATTTAGCCCACGTGAACTCAGATTTGATGGTTAGATTGAAGAAATTTAGCTTCACATTCATCGATTTAGCCCACGTGAACTCAGATTTGATGGTTAGATTGAAGAAATTTAGCTTCACATTCATCGATTTAGCCCACGTGAACTCAGATTTGATGGTTAGATTGAAGAAATTTAGCTTCACATTCATCGATTTAGCCCACGTGAACTCAGATTTGATGGTTAGATTGAAGAAATTTAGCTTCACATTCATCGATTTAGCCCACGTGAACTCAGATTTGATGGTTAGATTGAAGAAATTTAGCTTCACATTCATCGATTTAGCCCACGTGAACTCAGATTTGATGGTTAGATTGAAGAAATTTAGCTTCACATTCATCGATTTAGCCCACGTGAACTCAGATTTGATGGTTAGATTGAAGAAATTTAGCTTCACATTCATCGATTTAGCCCACGTGAACTCAGATTTGATGGTTAGATTGAAGAAATTTAGCTTCACATTCATCGATTTAGCCCACGTGAACTCAGATTTGATGGTTAGATTGAAGAAATTTAGCTTCACATTCATCGATTTAGCCCACGTGAACTCAGATTTGATGGTTAGATTGAAGAAATTTAGCTTCACATTCATCGATTTAGCCCACGTGAACTCAGATTTGATGGTTAGATTGAAGAAATTTAGCTTCACATTCATCGATTTAGCCCACGTGAACTCAGATTTGATGGTTAGATTGAAGAAATTTAGCTTCACATTCATCGATTTAGCCCACGTGAACTCAGATTTGATGGTTAGATTGAAGAAATTTAGCTTCACATTCATCGATTTAGCCCACGTGAACTCAGATTTGATGGTTAGATTGAAGAAATTTAGCTTCACATTCATCGATTTAGCCCACGTGAACTCAGATTTGATGGTTAGATTGAAGAAATTTAGCTTCACATTCATCGATTTAGCCCACGTGAACTCAGATTTGATGGTTAGATTGAAGAAATTTAGCTTCACATTCATCGATTTAGCCCACGTGAACTCAGATTTGATGGTTAGATTGAAGAAATTTAGCTTCACATTCATCGATTTAGCCCACGTGAACTCAGATTTGATGGTTAGATTGAAGAAATTTAGCTTCACATTCATCGATTTAGCCCACGTGAACTCAGATTTGATGGTTAGATTGAAGAAATTTAGCTTCACATTCATCGATTTAGCCCACGTGAACTCAGATTTGATGGTTAGATTGAAGAAATTTAGCTTCACATTCATCGATTTAGCCCACGTGAACTCAGATTTGATGGTTAGATTGAAGAAATTTAGCTTCACATTCATCGATTTAGCCCACGTGAACTCAGATTTGATGGTTAGATTGAAGAAATTTAGCTTCACATTCATCGATTTAGCCCACGTGAACTCAGATTTGATGGTTAGATTGAAGAAATTTAGCTTCACATTCATCGATTTAGCCCACGTGAACTCAGATTTGATGGTTAGATTGAAGAAATTTAGCTTCACATTCATCGATTTAGCCCACGTGAACTCAGATTTGATGGTTAGATTGAAGAAATTTAGCTTCACATTCATCGATTTAGCCCACGTGAACTCAGATTTGATGGTTAGATTGAAGAAATTTAGCTTCACATTCATCGATTTAGCCCACGTGAACTCAGATTTGATGGTTAGATTGAAGAAATTTAGCTTCACATTCATCGATTTAGCCCACGTGAACTCAGATTTGATGGTTAGATTGAAGAAATTTAGCTTCACATTCATCGATTTAGCCCACGTGAACTCAGATTTGATGGTTAGATTGAAGAAATTTAGCTTCACATTCATCGATTTAGCCCACGTGAACTCAGATTTGATGGTTAGATTGAAGAAATTTAGCTTCACATTCATCGATTTAGCCCACGTGAACTCAGATTTGATGGTTAGATTGAAGAAATTTAGCTTCACATTCATCGATTTAGCCCACGTGAACTCAGATTTGATGGTTAGATTGAAGAAATTTAGCTTCACATTCATCGATTTAGCCCACGTGAACTCAGATTTGATGGTTAGATTGAAGAAATTTAGCTTCACATTCATCGATTTAGCCCACGTGAACTCAGATTTGATGGTTAGATTGAAGAAATTTAGCTTCACATTCATCGATTTAGCCCACGTGAACTCAGATTTGATGGTTAGATTGAAGAAATTTAGCTTCACATTCATCGATTTAGCCCACGTGAACTCAGATTTGATGGTTAGATTGAAGAAATTTAGCTTCACATTCATCGATTTAGCCCACGTGAACTCAGATTTGATGGTTAGATTGAAGAAATTTAGCTTCACATTCGTCGATTTAGCCCACGTGAACTCAGATTTGATGGTTAGATTGAAGAAATTTAGCTTCACATTCATCGATTTAGCCCACGTGAACTCAGATTTGATGGTTAGATTGAAGAAATTTAGCTTCACATTCATCGATTTAGCCCACGTGAACTCAGATTTGATGGTTAGATTGAAGAAATTTAGCTTCACATTCATCGATTTAGCCCACGTGAACTCAGATTTGATGGTTAGATTGAAGAAATTTAGCTTCACATTCATCGATTTAGCCCACGTGAACTCAGATTTGATGGTTAGATTGAAGAAATTTAGCTTCACATTCATCGATTTAGCCCACGTGAACTCAGATTTGATGGTTAGATTGAAGAAATTTAGCTTCACATTCATCGATTTAGCCCACGTGAACTCAGATTTGATGGTTAGATTGAAGAAATTTAGCTTCACATTCATCGATTTAGCCCACGTGAACTCAGATTTGATGGTTAGATTGAAGAAATTTAGCTTCACATTCATCGATTTAGCCCACGTGAACTCAGATTTGATGGTTAGATTGAAGAAATTTAGCTTCACATTCATCGATTTAGCCCACGTGAACTCAGATTTGATGGTTAGATTGAAGAAATTTAGCTTCACATTCATCGATTTAGCCCACGTGAACTCAGATTTGATGGTTAGATTGAAGAAATTTAGCTTCACATTCATCGATTTAGCCCACGTGAACTCAGATTTGATGGTTAGATTGAAGAAATTTAGCTTCACATTCATCGATTTAGCCCACGTGAACTCAGATTTGATGGTTAGATTGAAGAAATTTAGCTTCACATTCATCGATTTAGCCCACGTGAACTCAGATTTGATGGTTAGATTGAAGAAATTTAGCTTCACATTCATCGATTTAGCCCACGTGAACTCAGATTTGATGGTTAGATTGAAGAAATTTAGCTTCACATTCATCGATTTAGCCCACGTGAACTCAGATTTGATGGTTAGATTGAAGAAATTTAGCTTCACATTCATCGATTTAGCCCACGTGAACTCAGATTTGATGGTTAGATTGAAGAAATTTAGCTTCACATTCATCGATTTAGCCCACGTGAACTCAGATTTGATGGTTAGATTGAAGAAATTTAGCTTCACATTCATCGATTTAGCCCACGTGAACTCAGATTTGATGGTTAGATTGAAGAAATTTAGCTTCACATTCATCGATTTAGCCCACGTGAACTCAGATTTGATGGTTAGATTGAAGAAATTTAGCTTCACATTCATCGATTTAGCCCACGTGAACTCAGATTTGATGGTTAGATTGAAGAAATTTAGCTTCACATTCATCGATTTAGCCCACGTGAACTCAGATTTGATGGTTAGATTGAAGAAATTTAGCTTCACATTCATCGATTTAGCCCACGTGAACTCAGATTTGATGGTTAGATTGAAGAAATTTAGCTTCACATTCATCGATTTAGCCCACGTGAACTCAGATTTGATGGTTAGATTGAAGAAATTTAGCTTCACATTCATCGATTTAGCCCACGTGAACTCAGATTTGATGGTTAGATTGAAGAAATTTAGCTTCACATTCATCGATTTAGCCCACGTGAACTCAGATTTGATGGTTAGATTGAAGAAATTTAGCTTCACATTCATCGATTTAGCCCACGTGAACTCAGATTTGATGGTTAGATTGAAGAAATTTAGCTTCACATTCATCGATTTAGCCCACGTGAACTCAGATTTGATGGTTAGATTGAAGAAATTTAGCTTCACATTCATCGATTTAGCCCACGTGAACTCAGATTTGATGGTTAGATTGAAGAAATTTAGCTTCACATTCATCGATTTAGCCCACGTGAACTCAGATTTGATGGTTAGATTGAAGAAATTTAGCTTCACATTCATCGATTTAGCCCACGTGAACTCAGATTTGATGGTTAGATTGAAGAAATTTAGCTTCACATTCATCGATTTAGCCCACGTGAACTCAGATTTGATGGTTAGATTGAAGAAATTTAGCTTCACATTCATCGATTTAGCCCACGTGAACTCAGATTTGATGGTTAGATTGAAGAAATTTAGCTTCACATTCATCGATTTAGCCCACGTGAACTCAGATTTGATGGTTAGATTGAAGAAATTTAGCTTCACATTCATCGATTTAGCCCACGTGAACTCAGATTTGATGGTTAGATTGAAGAAATTTAGCTTCACATTCATCGATTTAGCCCACGTGAACTCAGATTTGATGGTTAGATTGAAGAAATTTAGCTTCACATTCATCGATTTAGCCCACGTGAACTCAGATTTGATGGTTAGATTGAAGAAATTTAGCTTCACATTCATCGATTTAGCCCACGTGAACTCAGATTTGATGGTTAGATTGAAGAAATTTAGCTTCACATTCATCGATTTAGCCCACGTGAACTCAGATTTGATGGTTAGATTGAAGAAATTTAGCTTCACATTCATCGATTTAGCCCACGTGAACTCAGATTTGATGGTTAGATTGAAGAAATTTAGCTTCACATTCATCGATTTAGCCCACGTGAACTCAGATTTGATGGTTAGATTGAAGAAATTTAGCTTCACATTCATCGATTTAGCCCACGTGAACTCAGATTTGATGGTTAGATTGAAGAAATTTAGCTTCACATTCATCGATTTAGCCCACGTGAACTCAGATTTGATGGTTAGATTGAAGAAATTTAGCTTCACATTCATCGATTTAGCCCACGTGAACTCAGATTTGATGGTTAGATTGAAGAAATTTAGCTTCACATTCATCGATTTAGCCCACGTGAACTCAGATTTGATGGTTAGATTGAAGAAATTTAGCTTCACATTCATCGATTTAGCCCACGTGAACTCAGATTTGATGGTTAGATTGAAGAAATTTAGCTTCACATTCATCGATTTAGCCCACGTGAACTCAGATTTGATGGTTAGATTGAAGAAATTTAGCTTCACATTCATCGATTTAGCCCACGTGAACTCAGATTTGATGGTTAGATTGAAGAAATTTAGCTTCACATTCATCGATTTAGCCCACGTGAACTCAGATTTGATGGTTAGATTGAAGAAATTTAGCTTCACATTCATCGATTTAGCCCACGTGAACTCAGATTTGATGGTTAGATTGAAGAAATTTAGCTTCACATTCATCGATTTAGCCCACGTGAACTCAGATTTGATGGTTAGATTGAAGAAATTTAGCTTCACATTCATCGATTTAGCCCACGTGAACTCAGATTTGATGGTTAGATTGAAGAAATTTAGCTTCACATTCATCGATTTAGCCCACGTGAACTCAGATTTGATGGTTAGATTGAAGAAATTTAGCTTCACATTCATCGATTTAGCCCACGTGAACTCAGATTTGATGGTTAGATTGAAGAAATTTAGCTTCACATTCATCGATTTAGCCCACGTGAACTCAGATTTGATGGTTAGATTGAAGAAATTTAGCTTCACATTCATCGATTTAGCCCACGTGAACTCAGATTTGATGGTTAGATTGAAGAAATTTAGCTTCACATTCATCGATTTAGCCCACGTGAACTCAGATTTGATGGTTAGATTGAAGAAATTTAGCTTCACATTCATCGATTTAGCCCACGTGAACTCAGATTTGATGGTTAGATTGAAGAAATTTAGCTTCACATTCATCGATTTAGCCCACGTGAACTCAGATTTGATGGTTAGATTGAAGAAATTTAGCTTCACATTCATCGATTTAGCCCACGTGAACTCAGATTTGATGGTTAGATTGAAGAAATTTAGCTTCACATTCATCGATTTAGCCCACGTGAACTCAGATTTGATGGTTAGATTGAAGAAATTTAGCTTCACATTCATCGATTTAGCCCACGTGAACTCAGATTTGATGGTTAGATTGAAGAAATTTAGCTTCACATTCATCGATTTAGCCCACGTGAACTCAGATTTGATGGTTAGATTGAAGAAATTTAGCTTCACATTCATCGATTTAGCCCACGTGAACTCAGATTTGATGGTTAGATTGAAGAAATTTAGCTTCACATTCATCGATTTAGCCCACGTGAACTCAGATTTGATGGTTAGATTGAAGAAATTTAGCTTCACATTCATCGATTTAGCCCACGTGAACTCAGATTTGATGGTTAGATTGAAGAAATTTAGCTTCACATTCATCGATTTAGCCCACGTGAACTCAGATTTGATGGTTAGATTGAAGAAATTTAGCTTCACATTCATCGATTTAGCCCACGTGAACTCAGATTTGATGGTTAGATTGAAGAAATTTAGCTTCACATTCATCGATTTAGCCCACGTGAACTCAGATTTGATGGTTAGATTGAAGAAATTTAGCTTCACATTCATCGATTTAGCCCACGTGAACTCAGATTTGATGGTTAGATTGAAGAAATTTAGCTTCACATTCATCGATTTAGCCCACGTGAACTCAGATTTGATGGTTAGATTGAAGAAATTTAGCTTCACATTCATCGATTTAGCCCACGTGAACTCAGATTTGATGGTTAGATTGAAGAAATTTAGCTTCACATTCATCGATTTAGCCCACGTGAACTCAGATTTGATGGTTAGATTGAAGAAATTTAGCTTCACATTCATCGATTTAGCCCACGTGAACTCAGATTTGATGGTTAGATTGAAGAAATTTAGCTTCACATTCATCGATTTAGCCCACGTGAACTCAGATTTGATGGTTAGATTGAAGAAATTTAGCTTCACATTCATCGATTTAGCCCACGTGAACTCAGATTTGATGGTTAGATTGAAGAAATTTAGCTTCACATTCATCGATTTAGCCCACGTGAACTCAGATTTGATGGTTAGATTGAAGAAATTTAGCTTCACATTCATCGATTTAGCCCACGTGAACTCAGATTTGATGGTTAGATTGAAGAAATTTAGCTTCACATTCATCGATTTAGCCCACGTGAACTCAGATTTGATGGTTAGATTGAAGAAATTTAGCTTCACATTCATCGATTTAGCCCACGTGAACTCAGATTTGATGGTTAGATTGAAGAAATTTAGCTTCACATTCATCGATTTAGCCCACGTGAACTCAGATTTGATGGTTAGATTGAAGAAATTTAGCTTCACATTCATCGATTTAGCCCACGTGAACTCAGATTTGATGGTTAGATTGAAGAAATTTAGCTTCACATTCATCGATTTAGCCCACGTGAACTCAGATTTGATGGTTAGATTGAAGAAATTTAGCTTCACATTCATCGATTTAGCCCACGTGAACTCAGATTTGATGGTTAGATTGAAGAAATTTAGCTTCACATTCATCGATTTAGCCCACGTGAACTCAGATTTGATGGTTAGATTGAAGAAATTTAGCTTCACATTCATCGATTTAGCCCACGTGAACTCAGATTTGATGGTTAGATTGAAGAAATTTAGCTTCACATTCATCGATTTAGCCCACGTGAACTCAGATTTGATGGTTAGATTGAAGAAATTTAGCTTCACATTCATCGATTTAGCCCACGTGAACTCAGATTTGATGGTTAGATTGAAGAAATTTAGCTTCACATTCATCGATTTAGCCCACGTGAACTCAGATTTGATGGTTAGATTGAAGAAATTTAGCTTCACATTCATCGATTTAGCCCACGTGAACTCAGATTTGATGGTTAGATTGAAGAAATTTAGCTTCACATTCATCGATTTAGCCCACGTGAACTCAGATTTGATGGTTAGATTGAAGAAATTTAGCTTCACATTCATCGATTTAGCCCACGTGAACTCAGATTTGATGGTTAGATTGAAGAAATTTAGCTTCACATTCATCGATTTAGCCCACGTGAACTCAGATTTGATGGTTAGATTGAAGAAATTTAGCTTCACATTCATCGATTTAGCCCACGTGAACTCAGATTTGATGGTTAGATTGAAGAAATTTAGCTTCACATTCATCGATTTAGCCCACGTGAACTCAGATTTGATGGTTAGATTGAAGAAATTTAGCTTCACATTCATCGATTTAGCCCACGTGAACTCAGATTTGATGGTTAGATTGAAGAAATTTAGCTTCACATTCATCGATTTAGCCCACGTGAACTCAGATTTGATGGTTAGATTGAAGAAATTTAGCTTCACATTCATCGATTTAGCCCACGTGAACTCAGATTTGATGGTTAGATTGAAGAAATTTAGCTTCACATTCATCGATTTAGCCCACGTGAACTCAGATTTGATGGTTAGATTGAAGAAATTTAGCTTCACATTCATCGATTTAGCCCACGTGAACTCAGATTTGATGGTTAGATTGAAGAAATTTAGCTTCACATTCATCGATTTAGCCCACGTGAACTCAGATTTGATGGTTAGATTGAAGAAATTTAGCTTCACATTCATCGATTTAGCCCACGTGAACTCAGATTTGATGGTTAGATTGAAGAAATTTAGCTTCACATTCATCGATTTAGCCCACGTGAACTCAGATTTGATGGTTAGATTGAAGAAATTTAGCTTCACATTCATCGATTTAGCCCACGTGAACTCAGATTTGATGGTTAGATTGAAGAAATTTAGCTTCACATTCATCGATTTAGCCCACGTGAACTCAGATTTGATGGTTAGATTGAAGAAATTTAGCTTCACATTCATCGATTTAGCCCACGTGAACTCAGATTTGATGGTTAGATTGAAGAAATTTAGCTTCACATTCATCGATTTAGCCCACGTGAACTCAGATTTGATGGTTAGATTGAAGAAATTTAGCTTCACATTCATCGATTTAGCCCACGTGAACTCAGATTTGATGGTTAGATTGAAGAAATTTAGCTTCACATTCATCGATTTAGCCCACGTGAACTCAGATTTGATGGTTAGATTGAAGAAATTTAGCTTCACATTCATCGATTTAGCCCACGTGAACTCAGATTTGATGGTTAGATTGAAGAAATTTAGCTTCACATTCATCGATTTAGCCCACGTGAACTCAGATTTGATGGTTAGATTGAAGAAATTTAGCTTCACATTCATCGATTTAGCCCACGTGAACTCAGATTTGATGGTTAGATTGAAGAAATTTAGCTTCACATTCATCGATTTAGCCCACGTGAACTCAGATTTGATGGTTAGATTGAAGAAATTTAGCTTCACATTCATCGATTTAGCCCACGTGAACTCAGATTTGATGGTTAGATTGAAGAAATTTAGCTTCACATTCATCGATTTAGCCCACGTGAACTCAGATTTGATGGTTAGATTGAAGAAATTTAGCTTCACATTCATCGATTTAGCCCACGTGAACTCAGATTTGATGGTTAGATTGAAGAAATTTAGCTTCACATTCATCGATTTAGCCCACGTGAACTCAGATTTGATGGTTAGATTGAAGAAATTTAGCTTCACATTCATCGATTTAGCCCACGTGAACTCAGATTTGATGGTTAGATTGAAGAAATTTAGCTTCACATTCATCGATTTAGCCCACGTGAACTCAGATTTGATGGTTAGATTGAAGAAATTTAGCTTCACATTCATCGATTTAGCCCACGTGAACTCAGATTTGATGGTTAGATTGAAGAAATTTAGCTTCACATTCATCGATTTAGCCCACGTGAACTCAGATTTGATGGTTAGATTGAAGAAATTTAGCTTCACATTCATCGATTTAGCCCACGTGAACTCAGATTTGATGGTTAGATTGAAGAAATTTAGCTTCACATTCATCGATTTAGCCCACGTGAACTCAGATTTGATGGTTAGATTGAAGAAATTTAGCTTCACATTCATCGATTTAGCCCACGTGAACTCAGATTTGATGGTTAGATTGAAGAAATTTAGCTTCACATTCATCGATTTAGCCCACGTGAACTCAGATTTGATGGTTAGATTGAAGAAATTTAGCTTCACATTCATCGATTTAGCCCACGTGAACTCAGATTTGATGGTTAGATTGAAGAAATTTAGCTTCACATTCATCGATTTAGCCCACGTGAACTCAGATTTGATGGTTAGATTGAAGAAATTTAGCTTCACATTCATCGATTTAGCCCACGTGAACTCAGATTTGATGGTTAGATTGAAGAAATTTAGCTTCACATTCATCGATTTAGCCCACGTGAACTCAGATTTGATGGTTAGATTGAAGAAATTTAGCTTCACATTCATCGATTTAGCCCACGTGAACTCAGATTTGATGGTTAGATTGAAGAAATTTAGCTTCACATTCATCGATTTAGCCCACGTGAACTCAGATTTGATGGTTAGATTGAAGAAATTTAGCTTCACATTCATCGATTTAGCCCACGTGAACTCAGATTTGATGGTTAGATTGAAGAAATTTAGCTTCACATTCATCGATTTAGCCCACGTGAACTCAGATTTGATGGTTAGATTGAAGAAATTTAGCTTCACATTCATCGATTTAGCCCACGTGAACTCAGATTTGATGGTTAGATTGAAGAAATTTAGCTTCACATTCATCGATTTAGCCCACGTGAACTCAGATTTGATGGTTAGATTGAAGAAATTTAGCTTCACATTCATCGATTTAGCCCACGTGAACTCAGATTTGATGGTTAGATTGAAGAAATTTAGCTTCACATTCATCGATTTAGCCCACGTGAACTCAGATTTGATGGTTAGATTGAAGAAATTTAGCTTCACATTCATCGATTTAGCCCACGTGAACTCAGATTTGATGGTTAGATTGAAGAAATTTAGCTTCACATTCATCGATTTAGCCCACGTGAACTCAGATTTGATGGTTAGATTGAAGAAATTTAGCTTCACATTCATCGATTTAGCCCACGTGAACTCAGATTTGATGGTTAGATTGAAGAAATTTAGCTTCACATTCATCGATTTAGCCCACGTGAACTCAGATTTGATGGTTAGATTGAAGAAATTTAGCTTCACATTCATCGATTTAGCCCACGTGAACTCAGATTTGATGGTTAGATTGAAGAAATTTAGCTTCACATTCATCGATTTAGCCCACGTGAACTCAGATTTGATGGTTAGATTGAAGAAATTTAGCTTCACATTCATCGATTTAGCCCACGTGAACTCAGATTTGATGGTTAGATTGAAGAAATTTAGCTTCACATTCATCGATTTAGCCCACGTGAACTCAGATTTGATGGTTAGATTGAAGAAATTTAGCTTCACATTCATCGATTTAGCCCACGTGAACTCAGATTTGATGGTTAGATTGAAGAAATTTAGCTTCACATTCATCGATTTAGCCCACGTGAACTCAGATTTGATGGTTAGATTGAAGAAATTTAGCTTCACATTCATCGATTTAGCCCACGTGAACTCAGATTTGATGGTTAGATTGAAGAAATTTAGCTTCACATTCATCGATTTAGCCCACGTGAACTCAGATTTGATGGTTAGATTGAAGAAATTTAGCTTCACATTCATCGATTTAGCCCACGTGAACTCAGATTTGATGGTTAGATTGAAGAAATTTAGCTTCACATTCATCGATTTAGCCCACGTGAACTCAGATTTGATGGTTAGATTGAAGAAATTTAGCTTCACATTCATCGATTTAGCCCACGTGAACTCAGATTTGATGGTTAGATTGAAGAAATTTAGCTTCACATTCATCGATTTAGCCCACGTGAACTCAGATTTGATGGTTAGATTGAAGAAATTTAGCTTCACATTCATCGATTTAGCCCACGTGAACTCAGATTTGATGGTTAGATTGAAGAAATTTAGCTTCACATTCATCGATTTAGCCCACGTGAACTCAGATTTGATGGTTAGATTGAAGAAATTTAGCTTCACATTCATCGATTTAGCCCACGTGAACTCAGATTTGATGGTTAGATTGAAGAAATTTAGCTTCACATTCATCGATTTAGCCCACGTGAACTCAGATTTGATGGTTAGATTGAAGAAATTTAGCTTCACATTCATCGATTTAGCCCACGTGAACTCAGATTTGATGGTTAGATTGAAGAAATTTAGCTTCACATTCATCGATTTAGCCCACGTGAACTCAGATTTGATGGTTAGATTGAAGAAATTTAGCTTCACATTCATCGATTTAGCCCACGTGAACTCAGATTTGATGGTTAGATTGAAGAAATTTAGCTTCACATTCATCGATTTAGCCCACGTGAACTCAGATTTGATGGTTAGATTGAAGAAATTTAGCTTCACATTCATCGATTTAGCCCACGTGAACTCAGATTTGATGGTTAGATTGAAGAAATTTAGCTTCACATTCATCGATTTAGCCCACGTGAACTCAGATTTGATGGTTAGATTGAAGAAATTTAGCTTCACATTCATCGATTTAGCCCACGTGAACTCAGATTTGATGGTTAGATTGAAGAAATTTAGCTTCACATTCATCGATTTAGCCCACGTGAACTCAGATTTGATGGTTAGATTGAAGAAATTTAGCTTCACATTCATCGATTTAGCCCACGTGAACTCAGATTTGATGGTTAGATTGAAGAAATTTAGCTTCACATTCATCGATTTAGCCCACGTGAACTCAGATTTGATGGTTAGATTGAAGAAATTTAGCTTCACATTCATCGATTTAGCCCACGTGAACTCAGATTTGATGGTTAGATTGAAGAAATTTAGCTTCACATTCATCGATTTAGCCCACGTGAACTCAGATTTGATGGTTAGATTGAAGAAATTTAGCTTCACATTCGTCGATTTAGCCCACGTGAACTCAGATTTGATGGTTAGATTGAAGAAATTTAGCTTCACATTCATCGATTTAGCCCACGTGAACTCAGATTTGATGGTTAGATTGAAGAAATTTAGCTTCACATTCATCGATTTAGCCCACGTGAACTCAGATTTGATGGTTAGATTGAAGAAATTTAGCTTCACATTCATCGATTTAGCCCACGTGAACTCAGATTTGATGGTTAGATTGAAGAAATTTAGCTTCACATTCATCGATTTAGCCCACGTGAACTCAGATTTGATGGTTAGATTGAAGAAATTTAGCTTCACATTCATCGATTTAGCCCACGTGAACTCAGATTTGATGGTTAGATTGAAGAAATTTAGCTTCACATTCATCGATTTAGCCCACGTGAACTCAGATTTGATGGTTAGATTGAAGAAATTTAGCTTCACATTCATCGATTTAGCCCACGTGAACTCAGATTTGATGGTTAGATTGAAGAAATTTAGCTTCACATTCATCGATTTAGCCCACGTGAACTCAGATTTGATGGTTAGATTGAAGAAATTTAGCTTCACATTCATCGATTTAGCCCACGTGAACTCAGATTTGATGGTTAGATTGAAGAAATTTAGCTTCACATTCATCGATTTAGCCCACGTGAACTCAGATTTGATGGTTAGATTGAAGAAATTTAGCTTCACATTCATCGATTTAGCCCACGTGAACTCAGATTTGATGGTTAGATTGAAGAAATTTAGCTTCACATTCATCGATTTAGCCCACGTGAACTCAGATTTGATGGTTAGATTGAAGAATTTAGCTTCACATTCATCGATTTAGCCCACGTGAACTCAGATTTGATGGTTAGATTGAAGAAATTTAGCTTCACATTCATCGATTTAGCCCACGTGAACTCAGATTTGATGGTTAGATTGAAGAAATTTAGCTTCACATTCATCGATTTAGCCCACGTGAACTCAGATTTGATGGTTAGATTGAAGAAATTTAGCTTCACATTCATCGATTTAGCCCACGTGAACTCAGATTTGATGGTTAGATTGAAGAAATTTAGCTTCACATTCATCGATTTAGCCCACGTGAACTCAGATTTGATGGTTAGATTGAAGAAATTTAGCTTCACATTCATCGATTTAGCCCACGTGAACTCAGATTTGATGGTTAGATTGAAGAAATTTAGCTTCACATTCATCGATTTAGCCCACGTGAACTCAGATTTGATGGTTAGATTGAAGAAATTTAGCTTCACATTCATCGATTTAGCCCACGTGAACTCAGATTTGATGGTTAGATTGAAGAAATTTAGCTTCACATTCATCGATTTAGCCCACGTGAACTCAGATTTGATGGTTAGATTGAAGAAATTTAGCTTCACATTCATCGATTTAGCCCACGTGAACTCAGATTTGATGGTTAGATTGAAGAAATTTAGCTTCACATTCATCGATTTAGCCCACGTGAACTCAGATTTGATGGTTAGATTGAAGAAATTTAGCTTCACATTCATCGATTTAGCCCACGTGAACTCAGATTTGATGGTTAGATTGAAGAAATTTAGCTTCACATTCATCGATTTAGCCCACGTGAACTCAGATTTGATGGTTAGATTGAAGAAATTTAGCTTCACATTCATCGATTTAGCCCACGTGAACTCAGATTTGATGGTTAGATTGAAGAAATTTAGCTTCACATTCATCGATTTAGCCCACGTGAACTCAGATTTGATGGTTAGATTGAAGAAATTTAGCTTCACATTCATCGATTTAGCCCACGTGAACTCAGATTTGATGGTTAGATTGAAGAAATTTAGCTTCACATTCATCGATTTAGCCCACGTGAACTCAGATTTGATGGTTAGATTGAAGAAATTTAGCTTCACATTCATCGATTTAGCCCACGTGAACTCAGATTTGATGGTTAGATTGAAGAAATTTAGCTTCACATTCATCGATTTAGCCCACGTGAACTCAGATTTGATGGTTAGATTGAAGAAATTTAGCTTCACATTCATCGATTTAGCCCACGTGAACTCAGATTTGATGGTTAGATTGAAGAAATTTAGCTTCACATTCATCGATTTAGCCCACGTGAACTCAGATTTGATGGTTAGATTGAAGAAATTTAGCTTCACATTCGATTTAGCCCACGTGAACTCAGATTTGATGGTTAGATTGAAGAAATTTAGCTTCACATTCATCGATTTAGCCCACGTGAACTCAGATTTGATGGTTAGATTGAAGAAATTTAGCTTCACATTCATCGATTTAGCCCACGTGAACTCAGATTTGATGGTTAGATTGAAGAAATTTAGCTTCACATTCATCGATTTAGCCCACGTGAACTCAGATTTGATGGTTAGATTGAAGAAATTTAGCTTCACATTCATCGATTTAGCCCACGTGAACTCAGATTTGATGGTTAGATTGAAGAAATTTAGCTTCACATTCATCGATTTAGCCCACGTGAACTCAGATTTGATGGTTAGATTGAAGAAATTTAGCTTCACATTCATCGATTTAGCCCACGTGAACTCAGATTTGATGGTTAGATTGAAGAAATTTAGCTTCACATTCATCGATTTAGCCCACGTGAACTCAGATTTGATGGTTAGATTGAAGAAATTTAGCTTCACATTCATCGATTTAGCCCACGTGAACTCAGATTTGATGGTTAGATTGAAGAAATTTAGCTTCACATTCATCGATTTAGCCCACGTGAACTCAGATTTGATGGTTAGATTGAAGAAATTTAGCTTCACATTCATCGATTTAGCCCACGTGAACTCAGATTTGATGGTTAGATTGAAGAAATTTAGCTTCACATTCATCGATTTAGCCCACGTGAACTCAGATTTGATGGTTAGATTGAAGAAATTTAGCTTCACATTCATCGATTTAGCCCACGTGAACTCAGATTTGATGGTTAGATTGAAGAAATTTAGCTTCACATTCATCGATTTAGCCCACGTGAACTCAGATTTGATGGTTAGATTGAAGAAATTTAGCTTCACATTCATCGATTTAGCCCACGTGAACTCAGATTTGATGGTTAGATTGAAGAAATTTAGCTTCACATTCATCGATTTAGCCCACGTGAACTCAGATTTGATGGTTAGATTGAAGAAATTTAGCTTCACATTCATCGATTTAGCCCACGTGAACTCAGATTTGATGGTTAGATTGAAGAAATTTAGCTTCACATTCATCGATTTAGCCCACGTGAACTCAGATTTGATGGTTAGATTGAAGAAATTTAGCTTCACATTCATCGATTTAGCCCACGTGAACTCAGATTTGATGGTTAGATTGAAGAAATTTAGCTTCACATTCGTCGATTTAGCCCACGTGAACTCAGATTTGATGGTTAGATTGAAGAAATTTAGCTTCACATTCATCGATTTAGCCCACGTGAACTCAGATTTGATGGTTAGATTGAAGAAATTTAGCTTCACATTCATCGATTTAGCCCACGTGAACTCAGATTTGATGGTTAGATTGAAGAAATTTAGCTTCACATTCATCGATTTAGCCCACGTGAACTCAGATTTGATGGTTAGATTGAAGAAATTTAGCTTCACATTCATCGATTTAGCCCACGTGAACTCAGATTTGATGGTTAGATTGAAGAAATTTAGCTTCACATTCATCGATTTAGCCCACGTGAACTCAGATTTGATGGTTAGATTGAAGAAATTTAGCTTCACATTCATCGATTTAGCCCACGTGAACTCAGATTTGATGGTTAGATTGAAGAAATTTAGCTTCACATTCATCGATTTAGCCCACGTGAACTCAGATTTGATGGTTAGATTGAAGAAATTTAGCTTCACATTCATCGATTTAGCCCACGTGAACTCAGATTTGATGGTTAGATTGAAGAAATTTAGCTTCACATTCATCGATTTAGCCCACGTGAACTCAGATTTGATGGTTAGATTGAAGAAATTTAGCTTCACATTCATCGATTTAGCCCACGTGAACTCAGATTTGATGGTTAGATTGAAGAAATTTAGCTTCACATTCATCGATTTAGCCCACGTGAACTCAGATTTGATGGTTAGATTGAAGAAATTTAGCTTCACATTCATCGATTTAGCCCACGTGAACTCAGATTTGATGGTTAGATTGAAGAAATTTAGCTTCACATTCATCGATTTAGCCCACGTGAACTCAGATTTGATGGTTAGATTGAAGAAATTTAGCTTCACATTCATCGATTTAGCCCACGTGAACTCAGATTTGATGGTTAGATTGAAGAAATTTAGCTTCACATTCATCGATTTAGCCCACGTGAACTCAGATTTGATGGTTAGATTGAAGAAATTTAGCTTCACATTCATCGATTTAGCCCACGTGAACTCAGATTTGATGGTTAGATTGAAGAAATTTAGCTTCACATTCATCGATTTAGCCCACGTGAACTCAGATTTGATGGTTAGATTGAAGAAATTTAGCTTCACATCGATTTAGCCCACGTGAACTCAGATTTGATGGTTAGATTGAAGAAATTTAGCTTCACATTCATCGATTTAGCCCACGTGAACTCAGATTTGATGGTTAGATTGAAGAAATTTAGCTTCACATTCATCGATTTAGCCCACGTGAACTCAGATTTGATGGTTAGATTGAAGAAATTTAGCTTCACATTCATCGATTTAGCCCACGTGAACTCAGATTTGATGGTTAGATTGAAGAAATTTAGCTTCACATTCATCGATTTAGCCCACGTGAACTCAGATTTGATGGTTAGATTGAAGAAATTTAGCTTCACATTCATCGATTTAGCCCACGTGAACTCAGATTTGATGGTTAGATTGAAGAAATTTAGCTTCACATTCATCGATTTAGCCCACGTGAACTCAGATTTGATGGTTAGATTGAAGAAATTTAGCTTCACATTCCGATTTAGCCCACGTGAACTCAGATTTGATGGTTAGATTGAAGAAATTTAGCTTCACATTCATCGATTTAGCCCACGTGAACTCAGATTTGATGGTTAGATTGAAGAAATTTAGCTTCACATTCATCGATTTAGCCCACGTGAACTCAGATTTGATGGTTAGATTGAAGAAATTTAGCTTCACATTCATCGATTTAGCCCACGTGAACTCAGATTTGATGGTTAGATTGAAGAAATTTAGCTTCACATTCATCGATTTAGCCCACGTGAACTCAGATTTGATGGTTAGATTGAAGAAATTTAGCTTCACATTCATCGATTTAGCCCACGTGAACTCAGATTTGATGGTTAGATTGAAGAAATTTAGCTTCACATTCATCGATTTAGCCCACGTGAACTCAGATTTGATGGTTAGATTGAAGAAATTTAGCTTCACATTCATCGATTTAGCCCACGTGAACTCAGATTTGATGGTTAGATTGAAGAAATTTAGCTTCACATTCATCGATTTAGCCCACGTGAACTCAGATTTGATGGTTAGATTGAAGAAATTTAGCTTCACATTCATCGATTTAGCCCACGTGAACTCAGATTTGATGGTTAGATTGAAGAAATTTAGCTTCACATTCATCGATTTAGCCCACGTGAACTCAGATTTGATGGTTAGATTGAAGAAATTTAGCTTCACATTCATCGATTTAGCCCACGTGAACTCAGATTTGATGGTTAGATTGAAGAAATTTAGCTTCACATTCATCGATTTAGCCCACGTGAACTCAGATTTGATGGTTAGATTGAAGAAATTTAGCTTCACATTCATCGATTTAGCCCACGTGAACTCAGATTTGATGGTTAGATTGAAGAAATTTAGCTTCACATTCATCGATTTAGCCCACGTGAACTCAGATTTGATGGTTAGATTGAAGAAATTTAGCTTCACATTCATCGATTTAGCCCACGTGAACTCAGATTTGATGGTTAGATTGAAGAAATTAGCTTCACATTCATCGATTTAGCCCACGTGAACTCAGATTTGATGGTTAGATTGAAGAAATTTAGCTTCACATTCATCGATTTAGCCCACGTGAACTCAGATTTGATGGTTAGATTGAAGAAATTTAGCTTCACATTCATCGATTTAGCCCACGTGAACTCAGATTTGATGGTTAGATTGAAGAAATTTAGCTTCACATTCATCGATTTAGCCCACGTGAACTCAGATTTGATGGTTAGATTGAAGAAATTTAGCTTCACATTCATCGATTTAGCCCACGTGAACTCAGATTTGATGGTTAGATTGAAGAAATTTAGCTTCACATTCATCGATTTAGCCCACGTGAACTCAGATTTGATGGTTAGATTGAAGAAATTTAGCTTCACATTCATCGATTTAGCCCACGTGAACTCAGATTTGATGGTTAGATTGAAGAAATTTAGCTTCACATTCATCGATTTAGCCCACGTGAACTCAGATTTGATGGTTAGATTGAAGAAATTTAGCTTCACATTCATCGATTTAGCCCACGTGAACTCAGATTTGATGGTTAGATTGAAGAAATTTAGCTTCACATTCATCGATTTAGCCCACGTGAACTCAGATTTGATGGTTAGATTGAAGAAATTTAGCTTCACATTCATCGATTTAGCCCACGTGAACTCAGATTTGATGGTTAGATTGAAGAAATTTAGCTTCACATTCATCGATTTAGCCCACGTGAACTCAGATTTGATGGTTAGATTGAAGAAATTTAGCTTCACATTCATCGATTTAGCCCACGTGAACTCAGATTTGATGGTTAGATTGAAGAAATTTAGCTTCACATTCATCGATTTAGCCCACGTGAACTCAGATTTGATGGTTAGATTGAAGAAATTTAGCTTCACATTCATCGATTTAGCCCACGTGAACTCAGATTTGATGGTTAGATTGAAGAAATTTAGCTTCACATTCATCGATTTAGCCCACGTGAACTCAGATTTGATGGTTAGATTGAAGAAATTTAGCTTCACATTCATCGATTTAGCCCACGTGAACTCAGATTTGATGGTTAGATTGAAGAAATTTAGCTTCACATTCATCGATTTAGCCCACGTGAACTCAGATTTGATGGTTAGATTGAAGAAATTTAGCTTCACATTCATCGATTTAGCCCACGTGAACTCAGATTTGATGGTTAGATTGAAGAAATTTAGCTTCACATTCATCGATTTAGCCCACGTGAACTCAGATTTGATGGTTAGATTGAAGAAATTTAGCTTCACATTCATCGATTTAGCCCACGTGAACTCAGATTTGATGGTTAGATTGAAGAAATTTAGCTTCACATTCATCGATTTAGCCCACGTGAACTCAGATTTGATGGTTAGATTGAAGAAATTTAGCTTCACATTCATCGATTTAGCCCACGTGAACTCAGATTTGATGGTTAGATTGAAGAAATTTAGCTTCACATTCATCGATTTAGCCCACGTGAACTCAGATTTGATGGTTAGATTGAAGAAATTTAGCTTCACATTCATCGATTTAGCCCACGTGAACTCAGATTTGATGGTTAGATTGAAGAAATTTAGCTTCACATTCATCGATTTAGCCCACGTGAACTCAGATTTGATGGTTAGATTGAAGAAATTTAGCTTCACATTCATCGATTTAGCCCACGTGAACTCAGATTTGATGGTTAGATTGAAGAAATTTAGCTTCACATTCATCGATTTAGCCCACGTGAACTCAGATTTGATGGTTAGATTGAAGAAATTTAGCTTCACATTCATCGATTTAGCCCACGTGAACTCAGATTTGATGGTTAGATTGAAGAAATTTAGCTTCACATTCATCGATTTAGCCCACGTGAACTCAGATTTGATGGTTAGATTGAAGAAATTTAGCTTCACATTCATCGATTTAGCCCACGTGAACTCAGATTTGATGGTTAGATTGAAGAAATTTAGCTTCACATTCATCGATTTAGCCCACGTGAACTCAGATTTGATGGTTAGATTGAAGAAATTTAGCTTCACATTCATCGATTTAGCCCACGTGAACTCAGATTTGATGGTTAGATTGAAGAAATTTAGCTTCACATTCATCGATTTAGCCCACGTGAACTCAGATTTGATGGTTAGATTGAAGAAATTTAGCTTCACATTCATCGATTTAGCCCACGTGAACTCAGATTTGATGGTTAGATTGAAGAAATTTAGCTTCACATTCATCGATTTAGCCCACGTGAACTCAGATTTGATGGTTAGATTGAAGAAATTTAGCTTCACATTCATCGATTTAGCCCACGTGAACTCAGATTTGATGGTTAGATTGAAGAAATTTAGCTTCACATTCATCGATTTAGCCCACGTGAACTCAGATTTGATGGTTAGATTGAAGAAATTTAGCTTCACATTCATCGATTTAGCCCACGTGAACTCAGATTTGATGGTTAGATTGAAGAAATTTAGCTTCACATTCATCGATTTAGCCCACGTGAACTCAGATTTGATGGTTAGATTGAAGAAATTTAGCTTCACATTCATCGATTTAGCCCACGTGAACTCAGATTTGATGGTTAGATTGAAGAAATTTAGCTTCACATTCATCGATTTAGCCCACGTGAACTCAGATTTGATGGTTAGATTGAAGAAATTTAGCTTCACATTCATCGATTTAGCCCACGTGAACTCAGATTTGATGGTTAGATTGAAGAAATTTAGCTTCACATTCATCGATTTAGCCCACGTGAACTCAGATTTGATGGTTAGATTGAAGAAATTTAGCTTCACATTCATCGATTTAGCCCACGTGAACTCAGATTTGATGGTTAGATTGAAGAAATTTAGCTTCACATTCATCGATTTAGCCCACGTGAACTCAGATTTGATGGTTAGATTGAAGAAATTTAGCTTCACATTCATCGATTTAGCCCACGTGAACTCAGATTTGATGGTTAGATTGAAGAAATTTAGCTTCACATTCATCGATTTAGCCCACGTGAACTCAGATTTGATGGTTAGATTGAAGAAATTTAGCTTCACATTCATCGATTTAGCCCACGTGAACTCAGATTTGATGGTTAGATTGAAGAAATTTAGCTTCACATTCATCGATTTAGCCCACGTGAACTCAGATTTGATGGTTAGATTGAAGAAATTTAGCTTCACATTCATCGATTTAGCCCACGTGAACTCAGATTTGATGGTTAGATTGAAGAAATTTAGCTTCACATTCATCGATTTAGCCCACGTGAACTCAGATTTGATGGTTAGATTGAAGAAATTTAGCTTCACATTCATCGATTTAGCCCACGTGAACTCAGATTTGATGGTTAGATTGAAGAAATTTAGCTTCACATTCATCGATTTAGCCCACGTGAACTCAGATTTGATGGTTAGATTGAAGAAATTTAGCTTCACATTCATCGATTTAGCCCACGTGAACTCAGATTTGATGGTTAGATTGAAGAAATTTAGCTTCACATTCATCGATTTAGCCCACGTGAACTCAGATTTGATGGTTAGATTGAAGAAATTTAGCTTCACATTCATCGATTTAGCCCACGTGAACTCAGATTTGATGGTTAGATTGAAGAAATTTAGCTTCACATTCATCGATTTAGCCCACGTGAACTCAGATTTGATGGTTAGATTGAAGAAATTTAGCTTCACATTCATCGATTTAGCCCACGTGAACTCAGATTTGATGGTTAGATTGAAGAAATTTAGCTTCACATTCATCGATTTAGCCCACGTGAACTCAGATTTGATGGTTAGATTGAAGAAATTTAGCTTCACATTCATCGATTTAGCCCACGTGAACTCAGATTTGATGGTTAGATTGAAGAAATTTAGCTTCACATTCATCGATTTAGCCCACGTGAACTCAGATTTGATGGTTAGATTGAAGAAATTTAGCTTCACATTCATCGATTTAGCCCACGTGAACTCAGATTTGATGGTTAGATTGAAGAAATTTAGCTTCACATTCATCGATTTAGCCCACGTGAACTCAGATTTGATGGTTAGATTGAAGAAATTTAGCTTCACATTCATCGATTTAGCCCACGTGAACTCAGATTTGATGGTTAGATTGAAGAAATTTAGCTTCACATTCATCGATTTAGCCCACGTGAACTCAGATTTGATGGTTAGATTGAAGAAATTTAGCTTCACATTCATCGATTTAGCCCACGTGAACTCAGATTTGATGGTTAGATTGAAGAAATTTAGCTTCACATTCATCGATTTAGCCCACGTGAACTCAGATTTGATGGTTAGATTGAAGAAATTTAGCTTCACATTCATCGATTTAGCCCACGTGAACTCAGATTTGATGGTTAGATTGAAGAAATTTAGCTTCACATTCATCGATTTAGCCCACGTGAACTCAGATTTGATGGTTAGATTGAAGAAATTTAGCTTCACATTCATCGATTTAGCCCACGTGAACTCAGATTTGATGGTTAGATTGAAGAAATTTAGCTTCACATTCATCGATTTAGCCCACGTGAACTCAGATTTGATGGTTAGATTGAAGAAATTTAGCTTCACATTCATCGATTTAGCCCACGTGAACTCAGATTTGATGGTTAGATTGAAGAAATTTAGCTTCACATTCATCGATTTAGCCCACGTGAACTCAGATTTGATGGTTAGATTGAAGAAATTTAGCTTCACATTCATCGATTTAGCCCACGTGAACTCAGATTTGATGGTTAGATTGAAGAAATTTAGCTTCACATTCATCGATTTAGCCCACGTGAACTCAGATTTGATGGTTAGATTGAAGAAATTTAGCTTCACATTCATCGATTTAGCCCACGTGAACTCAGATTTGATGGTTAGATTGAAGAAATTTAGCTTCACATTCATCGATTTAGCCCACGTGAACTCAGATTTGATGGTTAGATTGAAGAAATTTAGCTTCACATTCATCGATTTAGCCCACGTGAACTCAGATTTGATGGTTAGATTGAAGAAATTTAGCTTCACATTCATCGATTTAGCCCACGTGAACTCAGATTTGATGGTTAGATTGAAGAAATTTAGCTTCACATTCATCGATTTAGCCCACGTGAACTCAGATTTGATGGTTAGATTGAAGAAATTTAGCTTCACATTCATCGATTTAGCCCACGTGAACTCAGATTTGATGGTTAGATTGAAGAAATTTAGCTTCACATTCGTCGATTTAGCCCACGTGAACTCAGATTTGATGGTTAGATTGAAGAAATTTAGCTTCACATTCATCGATTTAGCCCACGTGAACTCAGATTTGATGGTTAGATTGAAGAAATTTAGCTTCACATTCATCGATTTAGCCCACGTGAACTCAGATTTGATGGTTAGATTGAAGAAATTTAGCTTCACATTCTCGATTTAGCCCACGTGAACTCAGATTTGATGGTTAGATTGAAGAAATTTAGCTTCACATTCATCGATTTAGCCCACGTGAACTCAGATTTGATGGTTAGATTGAAGAAATTTAGCTTCACATTCATCGATTTAGCCCACGTGAACTCAGATTTGATGGTTAGATTGAAGAAATTTAGCTTCACATTCATCGATTTAGCCCACGTGAACTCAGATTTGATGGTTAGATTGAAGAAATTTAGCTTCACATTCATCGATTTAGCCCACGTGAACTCAGATTTGATGGTTAGATTGAAGAAATTTAGCTTCACATTCATCGATTTAGCCCACGTGAACTCAGATTTGATGGTTAGATTGAAGAAATTTAGCTTCACATTCATCGATTTAGCCCACGTGAACTCAGATTTGATGGTTAGATTGAAGAAATTTAGCTTCACATTCATCGATTTAGCCCACGTGAACTCAGATTTGATGGTTAGATTGAAGAAATTTAGCTTCACATTCATCGATTTAGCCCACGTGAACTCAGATTTGATGGTTAGATTGAAGAAATTTAGCTTCACATTCATCGATTTAGCCCACGTGAACTCAGATTTGATGGTTAGATTGAAGAAATTTAGCTTCACATTCATCGATTTAGCCCACGTGAACTCAGATTTGATGGTTAGATTGAAGAAATTTAGCTTCACATTCATCGATTTAGCCCACGTGAACTCAGATTTGATGGTTAGATTGAAGAAATTTAGCTTCACATTCATCGATTTAGCCCACGTGAACTCAGATTTGATGGTTAGATTGAAGAAATTTAGCTTCACATTCATCGATTTAGCCCACGTGAACTCAGATTTGATGGTTAGATTGAAGAAATTTAGCTTCACATTCATCGATTTAGCCCACGTGAACTCAGATTTGATGGTTAGATTGAAGAAATTTAGCTTCACATTCATCGATTTAGCCCACGTGAACTCAGATTTGATGGTTAGATTGAAGAAATTTAGCTTCACATTCATCGATTTAGCCCACGTGAACTCAGATTTGATGGTTAGATTGAAGAAATTTAGCTTCACATTCATCGATTTAGCCCACGTGAACTCAGATTTGATGGTTAGATTGAAGAAATTTAGCTTCACATTCATCGATTTAGCCCACGTGAACTCAGATTTGATGGTTAGATTGAAGAAATTTAGCTTCACATTCATCGATTTAGCCCACGTGAACTCAGATTTGATGGTTAGATTGAAGAAATTTAGCTTCACATTCATCGATTTAGCCCACGTGAACTCAGATTTGATGGTTAGATTGAAGAAATTTAGCTTCACATTCATCGATTTAGCCCACGTGAACTCAGATTTGATGGTTAGATTGAAGAAATTTAGCTTCACATTCATCGATTTAGCCCACGTGAACTCAGATTTGATGGTTAGATTGAAGAAATTTAGCTTCACATTCATCGATTTAGCCCACGTGAACTCAGATTTGATGGTTAGATTGAAGAAATTTAGCTTCACATTCATCGATTTAGCCCACGTGAACTCAGATTTGATGGTTAGATTGAAGAAATTTAGCTTCACATTCATCGATTTAGCCCACGTGAACTCAGATTTGATGGTTAGATTGAAGAAATTTAGCTTCACATTCATCGATTTAGCCCACGTGAACTCAGATTTGATGGTTAGATTGAAGAAATTTAGCTTCACATTCATCGATTTAGCCCACGTGAACTCAGATTTGATGGTTAGATTGAAGAAATTTAGCTTCACATTCATCGATTTAGCCCACGTGAACTCAGATTTGATGGTTAGATTGAAGAAATTTAGCTTCACATTCATCGATTTAGCCCACGTGAACTCAGATTTGATGGTTAGATTGAAGAAATTTAGCTTCACATTCATCGATTTAGCCCACGTGAACTCAGATTTGATGGTTAGATTGAAGAAATTTAGCTTCACATTCATCGATTTAGCCCACGTGAACTCAGATTTGATGGTTAGATTGAAGAAATTTAGCTTCACATTCATCGATTTAGCCCACGTGAACTCAGATTTGATGGTTAGATTGAAGAAATTTAGCTTCACATTCATCGATTTAGCCCACGTGAACTCAGATTTGATGGTTAGATTGAAGAATTTAGCTTCACATTCATCGATTTAGCCCACGTGAACTCAGATTTGATGGTTAGATTGAAGAAATTTAGCTTCACATTCATCGATTTAGCCCACGTGAACTCAGATTTGATGGTTAGATTGAAGAAATTTAGCTTCACATTCATCGATTTAGCCCACGTGAACTCAGATTTGATGGTTAGATTGAAGAAATTTAGCTTCACATTCATCGATTTAGCCCACGTGAACTCAGATTTGATGGTTAGATTGAAGAAATTTAGCTTCACATTCATCGATTTAGCCCACGTGAACTCAGATTTGATGGTTAGATTGAAGAAATTTAGCTTCACATTCATCGATTTAGCCCACGTGAACTCAGATTTGATGGTTAGATTGAAGAAATTTAGCTTCACATTCATCGATTTAGCCCACGTGAACTCAGATTTGATGGTTAGATTGAAGAAATTTAGCTTCACATTCATCGATTTAGCCCACGTGAACTCAGATTTGATGGTTAGATTGAAGAAATTTAGCTTCACATTCATCGATTTAGCCCACGTGAACTCAGATTTGATGGTTAGATTGAAGAAATTTAGCTTCACATTCATCGATTTAGCCCACGTGAACTCAGATTTGATGGTTAGATTGAAGAAATTTAGCTTCACATTCATCGATTTAGCCCACGTGAACTCAGATTTGATGGTTAGATTGAAGAAATTTAGCTTCACATTCATCGATTTAGCCCACGTGAACTCAGATTTGATGGTTAGATTGAAGAAATTTAGCTTCACATTCATCGATTTAGCCCACGTGAACTCAGATTTGATGGTTAGATTGAAGAAATTTAGCTTCACATTCATCGATTTAGCCCACGTGAACTCAGATTTGATGGTTAGATTGAAGAAATTTAGCTTCACATTCATCGATTTAGCCCACGTGAACTCAGATTTGATGGTTAGATTGAAGAAATTTAGCTTCACATTCATCGATTTAGCCCACGTGAACTCAGATTTGATGGTTAGATTGAAGAAATTTAGCTTCACATTCATCGATTTAGCCCACGTGAACTCAGATTTGATGGTTAGATTGAAGAAATTTAGCTTCACATTCATCGATTTAGCCCACGTGAACTCAGATTTGATGGTTAGATTGAAGAAATTTAGCTTCACATTCATCGATTTAGCCCACGTGAACTCAGATTTGATGGTTAGATTGAAGAAATTTAGCTTCACATTCATCGATTTAGCCCACGTGAACTCAGATTTGATGGTTAGATTGAAGAAATTTAGCTTCACATTCATCGATTTAGCCCACGTGAACTCAGATTTGATGGTTAGATTGAAGAAATTTAGCTTCACATTCATCGATTTAGCCCACGTGAACTCAGATTTGATGGTTAGATTGAAGAAATTTAGCTTCACATTCATCGATTTAGCCCACGTGAACTCAGATTTGATGGTTAGATTGAAGAAATTTAGCTTCACATTCATCGATTTAGCCCACGTGAACTCAGATTTGATGGTTAGATTGAAGAAATTTAGCTTCACATTCATCGATTTAGCCCACGTGAACTCAGATTTGATGGTTAGATTGAAGAAATTTAGCTTCACATTCATCGATTTAGCCCACGTGAACTCAGATTTGATGGTTAGATTGAAGAAATTTAGCTTCACATTCATCGATTTAGCCCACGTGAACTCAGATTTGATGGTTAGATTGAAGAAATTTAGCTTCACATTCATCGATTTAGCCCACGTGAACTCAGATTTGATGGTTAGATTGAAGAAATTTAGCTTCACATTCATCGATTTAGCCCACGTGAACTCAGATTTGATGGTTAGATTGAAGAAATTTAGCTTCACATTCATCGATTTAGCCCACGTGAACTCAGATTTGATGGTTAGATTGAAGAAATTTAGCTTCACATTCATCGATTTAGCCCACGTGAACTCAGATTTGATGGTTAGATTGAAGAAATTTAGCTTCACATTCATCGATTTAGCCCACGTGAACTCAGATTTGATGGTTAGATTGAAGAAATTTAGCTTCACATTCATCGATTTAGCCCACGTGAACTCAGATTTGATGGTTAGATTGAAGAAATTTAGCTTCACATTCATCGATTTAGCCCACGTGAACTCAGATTTGATGGTTAGATTGAAGAAATTTAGCTTCACATTCATCGATTTAGCCCACGTGAACTCAGATTTGATGGTTAGATTGAAGAAATTTAGCTTCACATTCATCGATTTAGCCCACGTGAACTCAGATTTGATGGTTAGATTGAAGAAATTTAGCTTCACATTCATCGATTTAGCCCACGTGAACTCAGATTTGATGGTTAGATTGAAGAAATTTAGCTTCACATTCATCGATTTAGCCCACGTGAACTCAGATTTGATGGTTAGATTGAAGAAATTTAGCTTCACATTCATCGATTTAGCCCACGTGAACTCAGATTTGATGGTTAGATTGAAGAAATTTAGCTTCACATTCATCGATTTAGCCCACGTGAACTCAGATTTGATGGTTAGATTGAAGAAATTTAGCTTCACATTCATCGATTTAGCCCACGTGAACTCAGATTTGATGGTTAGATTGAAGAAATTTAGCTTCACATTCATCGATTTAGCCAACGTGAACTCAGATTTGATGGTTAGATTGAAGAAATTTAGCTTCACATTCATCGATTTAGCCCACGTGAACTCAGATTTGATGGTTAGATTGAAGAAATTTAGCTTCACATTCATCGATTTAGCCCACGTGAACTCAGATTTGATGGTTAGATTGAAGAAATTTAGCTTCACATTCATCGATTTAGCCCACGTGAACTCAGATTTGATGGTTAGATTGAAGAAATTTAGCTTCACATTCATCGATTTAGCCCACGTGAACTCAGATTTGATGGTTAGATTGAAGAAATTTAGCTTCACATTCATCGATTTAGCCCACGTGAACTCAGATTTGATGGTTAGATTGAAGAAATTTAGCTTCACATTCATCGATTTAGCCCACGTGAACTCAGATTTGATGGTTAGATTGAAGAAATTTAGCTTCACATTCATCGATTTAGCCCACGTGAACTCAGATTTGATGGTTAGATTGAAGAAATTTAGCTTCACATTCATCGATTTAGCCCACGTGAACTCAGATTTGATGGTTAGATTGAAGAAATTTAGCTTCACATTCATCGATTTAGCCCACGTGAACTCAGATTTGATGGTTAGATTGAAGAAATTTAGCTTCACATTCATCGATTTAGCCCACGTGAACTCAGATTTGATGGTTAGATTGAAGAAATTTAGCTTCACATTCTCGATTTAGCCCACGTGAACTCAGATTTGATGGTTAGATTGAAGAAATTTAGCTTCACATTCATCGATTTAGCCCACGTGAACTCAGATTTGATGGTTAGATTGAAGAAATTTAGCTTCACATTCATCGATTTAGCCCACGTGAACTCAGATTTGATGGTTAGATTGAAGAAATTTAGCTTCACATTCATCGATTTAGCCCACGTGAACTCAGATTTGATGGTTAGATTGAAGAAATTTAGCTTCACATTCATCGATTTAGCCACGTGAACTCAGATTTGATGGTTAGATTGAAGAAATTTAGCTTCACATTCATCGATTTAGCCCACGTGAACTCAGATTTGATGGTTAGATTGAAGAAATTTAGCTTCACATTCATCGATTTAGCCCACGTGAACTCAGATTTGATGGTTAGATTGAAGAAATTTAGCTTCACATTCGTCGATTTAGCCCACGTGAACTCAGATTTGATGGTTAGATTGAAGAAATTTAGCTTCACATTCATCGATTTAGCCCACGTGAACTCAGATTTGATGGTTAGATTGAAGAAATTTAGCTTCACATTCATCGATTTAGCCCACGTGAACTCAGATTTGATGGTTAGATTGAAGAAATTTAGCTTCACATTCATCGATTTAGCCCACGTGAACTCAGATTTGATGGTTAGATTGAAGAAATTTAGCTTCACATTCATCGATTTAGCCCACGTGAACTCAGATTTGATGGTTAGATTGAAGAAATTTAGCTTCACATTCATCGATTTAGCCCACGTGAACTCAGATTTGATGGTTAGATTGAAGAAATTTAGCTTCACATTCATCGATTTAGCCCACGTGAACTCAGATTTGATGGTTAGATTGAAGAAATTTAGCTTCACATTCATCGATTTAGCCCACGTGAACTCAGATTTGATGGTTAGATTGAAGAAATTTAGCTTCACATTCATCGATTTAGCCCACGTGAACTCAGATTTGATGGTAAGATTGAAGAAATTTAGCTTCACATTCATCGATTTAGCCCACGTGAACTCAGATTTGATGGTTAGATTGAAGAAATTTAGCTTCACATTCATCGATTTAGCCCACGTGAACTCAGATTTGATGGTTAGATTGAAGAAATTTAGCTTCACATTCATCGATTTAGCCCACGTGAACTCAGATTTGATGGTTAGATTGAAGAAATTTAGCTTCACATTCATCGATTTAGCCCACGTGAACTCAGATTGATGGTTAGATTGAAGAAATTTAGCTTCACATTCATCGATTTAGCCCACGTGAACTCAGATTTGATGGTTAGATTGAAGAAATTTAGCTTCACATTCATCGATTTAGCCCACGTGAACTCAGATTTGATGGTTAGATTGAAGAAATTTAGCTTCACATTCATCGATTTAGCCCACGTGAACTCAGATTTGATGGTTAGATTGAAGAAATTTAGCTTCACATTCATCGATTAGCCCACGTGAACTCAGATTTGATGGTTAGATTGAAGAAATTTAGCTTCACATTCATCGATTTAGCCCACGTGAACTCAGATTTGATGGTTAGATTGAAGAAATTTAGCTTCACATTCATCGATTAGCCCACGTGAACTCAGATTTGATGGTTAGATTGAAGAAATTTAGCTTCACATTCATCGATTTAGCCCACGTGAACTCAGATTTGATGGTTAGATTGAAGAAATTTAGCTTCACATTCATCGATTTAGCCCACGTGAACTCAGATTTGATGGTTAGATTGAAGAAATTTAGCTTCACATTCATCGATTTAGCCCACGTGAACTCAGATTTGATGGTTAGATTGAAGAAATTTAGCTTCACATTCGATTTAGCCCACGTGAACTCAGATTTGATGGTTAGATTGAAGAAATTTAGCTTCACATTCATCGATTTAGCCCACGTGAACTCAGATTTGATGGTTAGATTGAAGAAATTTAGCTTCACATTCGATTTAGCCCACGTGAACTCAGATTTGATGGTTAGATTGAAGAAATTTAGCTTCACATTCATCGATTTAGCCCACGTGAACTCAGATTTGATGGTTAGATTGAAGAAATTTAGCTTCACATTCATCGATTTAGCCCACGTGAACTCAGATTTGATGGTTAGATTGAAGAAATTTAGCTTCACATTCATCGATTTAGCCCACGTGAACTCAGATTTGATGGTTAGATTGAAGAAATTTAGCTTCACATTCATCGATTTAGCCCACGTGAACTCAGATTGATGGTTAGATTGAAGAAATTTAGCTTCACATTCATCGATTTAGCCCACGTGAACTCAGATTTGATGGTTAGATTGAAGAAATTTAGCTTCACATTCATCGATTTAGCCCACGTGAACTCAGATTTGATGGTTAGATTGAAGAAATTTAGCTTCACATTCATCGATTAGCCCACGTGAACTCAGATTTGATGGTTAGATTGAAGAAATTTAGCTTCACATTCATCGATTTAGCCCACGTGAACTCAGATTTGATGGTTAGATTGAAGAAATTTAGCTTCACATTCATCGATTAGCCCACGTGAACTCAGATTTGATGGTTAGATTGAAGAAATTTAGCTTCACATTCATCGATTTAGCCCACGTGAACTCAGATTGATGGTTAGATTGAAGAAATTTAGCTTCACATTCGTCGATTTAGCCCACGTGAACTCAGATTTGATGGTTAGATTGAAGAAATTTAGCTTCACATTCATCGATTTAGCCCACGTGAACTCAGATTTGATGGTTAGATTGAAGAAATTTAGCTTCAATTCATCGATTTAGCCCACGTGAACTCAGATTTGATGGTTAGATTGAAGAAATTTAGCTTCACATTCATCGATTTAGCCCACGTGAACTCAGATTTGATGGTTAGATTGAAGAAATTTAGCTTCACATTCATCGATTAGCCCACGTGAACTCAGATTTGATGGTAGATTGAAGAAATTTAGCTTCACATTCATCGATTAGCCCACGTGAACTCAGATTTGATGGTTAGATTGAAGAAATTTAGCTTCACATTCATCGATTAGCCCACGTGAACTCAGATTTGATGGTTAGATTGAAGAAAATTAGCTTCACATTCATCGATTTAGCCCACGTGAACTCAGATTGATGGTTAGATTGAAGAAATTTAGCTTCACATTCATCGATTTAGCCCACGTGAACTCAGATTTGATGGTTAGATTGAAGAAATTTAGCTTCACATTCATCGATTTAGCCCACGTGAACTCAGATTTGATGGTTAGATTGAAGAAATTTAGCTTCACATCTCGATTAGCCACGTGAACTCAGATTTGATGGTTAGATTGAAGAAATTTAGCTTCACATTCATCGATTTAGCCCACGTGAACTCAGATTGATGGTTAGATTGAAGAAATTTAGCTTCACATTCATCGATTTAGCCCACGTGAACTCAGATTTGATGGTTAGATTGAAGAAATTTAGCTTCACATTCATCGATTAGCCCCAGTGAACTCAGATTTGATGGTTAGATTGAAGAAATTTAGCTTAACATTCATCGATTTAGCCCACGTGAACTCAGATTTGATGGTTTAGATTGAAGAAATTTAGCTTCACATTCATCGATTTAGCCACGTGAACTCAGATTTGATGGTCAGATTGAAGAAATTAGTTCACAGTCACGATTTAGCCACGTGAACTCAGATTTGATGGTTAGATTGAAAGAGAAATTAGCTTCACTTCATCGATTTAGCCACGTGAACTCAGATTTGATGGTTAGATGAAGAATTTAGCTTCACATTCATCGATTTAGCCCACGTGAACCAGATTTGATGGTTAGATGAAGAAATTTAGCTTCACATTCATCGATTTAGCCCACGTGAACTCAGATTTGATGGTAGATTGAAG
>MRSW03000600.1:0-26833 GCA_001923025.3 Taenia multiceps
TGAAATTTAGCTTCACATTCATCGATTTAGCCCACGTGAACTCAGATTTGATGGTTAGATTGAAGAAATTTAGCTTCACATTATCGATTAGCCCACGTGAACTCAGATTTGATGGTTAGATTGAAGAAATTTAGCTTCACATTCATCGATTTAGCCCACGTGAACTCAGATTTGATGGTTAGATTGAAGAAATTTAGCTTCACATTCATCGATTTAGCCAGTGAACTCAGATTTGATGGTTAGATTGAAGAATTAGCTTCACATTCATCGATTTAGCCCACGTGAACTCAGATTTGATGGTTGGATTAAAGAAATTTAGCTTCGCATTAGTCGATTTAGCCCACGTGAACTCAGATTTGATGGTTAGACTGAAGAGATTTAGCTTCACATTCATCGATTTAGCCCACGTGAACTCAGATTTGATGGTTAGATTGAAGAAATTTAGCTTCACATTCGTCGATTTAGCCCACGTGAACTCAGATTTGATGGTTAGATTGAAGAAATTTAGCTTCACATTCATCGATTTAGCCCACGTGAACTCAGATTTGATGGTTAGATTGAAGAAATTTAGCTTCACATTCATCGATTTAGCCACGTGAACTCAGATTTGATGGTTAGATTGAAGAAATTTAGCTTCACATTCATCGATTTAGCCCACGTGAACTCAGATTGATGGTTAGATTGAAGAAATTTAGCTTCACATTCATCGATTTAGCCCACGTGAACTCAGATTTGATGGTTAGATTGAAGAAATTTAGCTTCACATTCATCGATTTAGCCCACGTGAACTCAGATTTGATGGTTAGATTGAAGAAATTTAGCTTCACATTCATCGATTTAGCCCACGTGAACTCAGATTTGATGGTTAGATTGAAGAATTTAGCTTCACATTCATCGATTTAGCCCACGTGAACTCAGATTTGATGGTTAGATTGAAGAAATTTAGCTTCACTTCATCGATTTAGCCACGTGAACTCAGATTTGATGGTTAGATTGAAGAAATTTAGCTTCACATTCATCGATTTAGCCCACGTGAACTCAGATTTGATGGTTAGATTGAAGAAATTTAGCTTCACATTCTCGATTTAGCCCACGTGAACTCAGATTTGATGGTTAGATTGAAGAAATTTAGCTTCACATTCATCGATTTAGCCCACGTGAACTCAGATTTGATGGTTAGATTGAAGAAATTTAGCTTCACATTCATCGATTTAGCCCACGTGAACTCAGATTTGATGGTTAGATTGAAGAAATTTAGCTTCACATTCATCGATTTAGCCACGTGAACTCAGATTTGATGGTTAGATTGAAGAAATTTAGCTTCACATTCATCGATTTAGCCCACGTGAACTCAGATTTGATGGTTAGATTGAAGAAATTTAGCTTCGCATTCATCGATTTAGCCCACGTGAACTCAGATTTGATGGTTAGATTGAAGAAATTTAGCTTCACATTCATCGATTTAGCCCACGTGAACTCAGATTTGATGGTTAGATTGAAGAAATTTAGCTTCACATTCATCGATTTAGCCCACGTGAACTCAGATTTGATGGTTAGATTGAAGAAATTTAGCTTCACATTCATCGATTTAGCCCACGTGAACTCAGATTTGATGGTTAGATTGAAGAAATTTAGCTTCACATTCATCGATTTAGCCCACGTGAACTCAGATTTGATGGTTAGATTGAAGAAATTTAGCTTCACATTCATCGATTTAGCCCACGTGAACTCAGATTTGATGGTTAGATTGAAGAAATTTAGCTTCACATTCATCGATTTAGCCCACGTGAACTCAGATTTGATGGTTAGATTGAAGAAATTTAGCTTCACATTCATCGATTTAGCCCACGTGAACTCAGATTTGATGGTTAGATTGAAGAAATTTAGCTTCACATTCATCGATTTAGCCCACGTGAACTCAGATTTGATGGTTAGATTGAAGAAATTTAGCTTCACATTCATCGATTTAGCCCACGTGAACTCAGATTTGATGGTTAGATTGAAGAAATTTAGCTTCACATTCATCGATTTAGCCCACGTGAACTCAGATTTGATGGTTAGATTGAAGAAATTTAGCTTCACATTCATCGATTTAGCCCACGTGAACTCAGATTTGATGGTTAGATTGAAGAAATTTAGCTTCACATTCATCGATTTAGCCCACGTGAACTCAGATTTGATGGTTAGATTGAAGAAATTTAGCTTCACATTCATCGATTTAGCCCACGTGAACTCAGATTTGATGGTTAGATTGAAGAAATTTAGCTTCACATTCATCGATTTAGCCCACGTGAACTCAGATTTGATGGTTAGATTGAAGAAATTTAGCTTCACATTCATCGATTTAGCCCACGTGAACTCAGATTGATGGTTAGATTGAAGAAATTTAGCTTCACATTCATCGATTTAGCCCACGTGAACTCAGATTTGATGGTTAGATTGAAGAAATTTAGCTTCACATTCATCGATTTAGCCCACGTGAACTCAGATTTGATGGTTAGATTGAAGAAATTTAGCTTCACATTCATCGATTTAGCCCACGTGAACTCAGATTTGATGGTTTAGAGAAGAAATTTAGCTTCACATTCATCGATTTAGCCCACGTGAACTCAGATTTGATGGTTAGATTGAAGAAATTTAGCTTCACATTCATCGATTTAGCCCACGTGAACTCAGATTTGATGGTTAGATTGAAGAAATTTAGCTTCACATTCATCGATTTAGCCCACGTGAACTCAGATTTGATGGTTAGATTGAAGAAATTTAGCTTCACATTCATCGATTTAGCCCACGTGAACTCAGATTTGATGGTTAGATTGAAGAAATTTAGCTTCACATTCATCGATTTAGCCCACGTGAACTCAGATTTGATGGTTAGATTGAAGAAATTTAGCTTCACATTCATCGATTTAGCCCACGTGAACTCAGATTTGATGGTTAGATTGAAGAAATTTAGCTTCACATTCATCGATTTAGCCCACGTGAACTCAGATTTGATGGTTAGATTGAAGAAATTTAGCTTCACATTCATCGATTTAGCCCACGTGAACTCAGATTTGATGGTTAGATTGAAGAAATTTAGCTTCACATTCATCGATTTAGCCCACGTGAACTCAGATTTGATGGTTAGATTGAAGAAATTTAGCTTCACATTCATCGATTTAGCCCACGTGAACTCAGATTTGATGGTTAGATTGAAGAAATTTAGCTTCACATTCATCGATTTAGCCCACGTGAACTCAGATTTGATGGTTAGATTGAAGAAATTTAGCTTCACATTCATCGATTTAGCCCACGTGAACTCAGATTTGATGGTTAGATTGAAGAAATTTAGCTTCACATTCATCGATTTAGCCCACGTGAACTCAGATTTGATGGTTAGATTGAAGAAATTTAGCTTCACATTCATCGATTTAGCCCACGTGAACTCAGATTTGATGGTTAGATTGAAGAAATTTAGCTTCACATTCATCGATTTAGCCCACGTGAACTCAGATTTGATGGTTAGATTGAAGAAATTTAGCTTCACATTCATCGATTTAGCCCACGTGAACTCAGATTTGATGGTTAGATTGAAGAAATTTAGCTTCACATTCATCGATTTAGCCCACGTGAACTCAGATTTGATGGTTAGATTGAAGAAATTTAGCTTCACATTCATCGATTTAGCCCACGTGAACTCAGATTTGATGGTTAGATTGAAGAAATTTAGCTTCACATTCATCGATTTAGCCCACGTGAACTCAGATTTGATGGTTAGATTGAAGAAATTTAGCTTCACATTCATCGATTTAGCCCACGTGAACTCAGATTTGATGGTTAGATTGAAGAAATTTAGCTTCACATTCATCGATTTAGCCCACGTGAACTCAGATTTGATGGTTAGATTGGAGAAATTTAGCTTCACATTCATCGATTTAGCCCACGTGAACTCAGATTTGATGGTTAGATTGAAGAAATTTAGCTTCACATTCATCGATTTAGCCCACGTGAACTCAGATTTGATGGTTAGAATTATGAAATTTAGCTTCACATTCATCGATTTAGCCCACGTGAACTCAGATTTGATGGTTAGATTGAAGAAATTTAGCTTCACATTCATCGATTTAGCCCACGTGAACTCAGATTTGATGGTTAGATTGAAGAAATTTAGCTTCACATTCATCGATTTAGCCCACGTGAACTCAGATTTGATGGTTAGATTGAAGAAATTTAGCTTCACATTCATCGATTTAGCCCACGTGAACTCAGATTTGATGGTTAGATTGAAGAAATTTAGCTTCACATTCATCGATTTAGCCCACGTGAACTCAGATTTGATGGTTAGATTGAAGAAATTTAGCTTCACATTCATCGATTTAGCCCACGTGAACTCAGATTTGATGGTTAGATTGAAGAAATTTAGCTTCACATTCATCGATTTAGCCCACGTGAACTCAGATTTGATGGTTAGATTGAAGAAATTTAGCTTCACATTCATCGATTTAGCCCACGTGAACTCAGATTTGATGGTTAGATTGAAGAAATTTAGCTTCACATTCATCGATTTAGCCCACGTGAACTCAGATTTGATGGTTAGATTGAAGAAATTTAGCTTCACATTCATCGATTTAGCCCACGTGAACTCAGATTTGATGGTTAGATTGAAGAAATTTAGCTTCACATTCATCGATTTAGCCCACGTGAACTCAGATTTGATGGTTAGATTGAAGAAATTTAGCTTCACATTCATCGATTTAGCCCACGTGAACTCAGATTTGATGGTTAGATTGAAGAAATTTAGCTTCACATTCATCGATTTAGCCCACGTGAACTCAGATTTGATGGTTAGATTGAAGAAATTTAGCTTCACATTCATCGATTTAGCCCACGTGAACTCAGATTTGATGGTTAGATTGAAGAAATTTAGCTTCACATTCATCGATTTAGCCCACGTGAACTCAGATTTGATGGTTAGATTGAAGAAATTTAGCTTCACATTCATCGATTTAGCCCACGTGAACTCAGATTTGATGGTTAGATTGAAGAAATTTAGCTTCACATTCATCGATTTAGCCCACGTGAACTCAGATTTGATGGTTAGATTGAAGAAATTTAGCTTCACATTCATCGATTTAGCCCACGTGAACTCAGATTTGATGGTTAGATTGAAGAAATTTAGCTTCACATTCATCGATTTAGCCCACGTGAACTCAGATTTGATGGTTAGATTGAAGAAATTTAGCTTCACATTCATCGATTTAGCCCACGTGAACTCAGATTTGATGGTTAGATTGAAGAAATTTAGCTTCACATTCATCGATTTAGCCCACGTGAACTCAGATTTGATGGTTAGATTGAAGAAATTTAGCTTCACATTCATCGATTTAGCCCACGTGAACTCAGATTTGATGGTTAGATTGAAGAAATTTAGCTTCACATTCATCGATTTAGCCCACGTGAACTCAGATTTGATGGTTAGATTGAAGAAATTTAGCTTCACATTCATCGATTTAGCCCACGTGAACTCAGATTTGATGGTTAGATTGAAGAAATTTAGCTTCACATTCATCGATTTAGCCCACGTGAACTCAGATTTGATGGTTAGATTGAAGAAATTTAGCTTCACATTCATCGATTTAGCCCACGTGAACTCAGATTTGATGGTTAGATTGAAGAAATTTAGCTTCACATTCATCGATTTAGCCCACGTGAACTCAGATTTGATGGTTAGATTGAAGAAATTTAGCTTCACATTCATCGATTTAGCCCACGTGAACTCAGATTTGATGGTTAGATTGAAGAAATTTAGCTTCACATTCTCGATTTAGCCCACGTGAACTCAGATTTGATGGTTAGATTGAAGAAATTTAGCTTCACATTCATCGATTTAGCCCACGTGAACTCAGATTTGATGGTTAGATTGAAGAAATTTAGCTTCACATTCATCGATTTAGCCCACGTGAACTCAGATTTGATGGTTAGATTGAAGAAATTTAGCTTCACATTCATCGATTTAGCCCACGTGAACTCAGATTTGATGGTTAGATTGAAGAAATTTAGCTTCACATTCATCGATTTAGCCCACGTGAACTCAGATTTGATGGTTAGATTGAAGAAATTTAGCTTCACATTCATCGATTTAGCCCACGTGAACTCAGATTTGATGGTTAGATTGAAGAAATTTAGCTTCACATTCATCGATTTAGCCCACGTGAACTCAGATTTGATGGTTAGATTGAAGAAATTTAGCTTCACATTCATCGATTTAGCCCACGTGAACTCAGATTTGATGGTTAGATTGAAGAAATTTAGCTTCACATTCATCGATTTAGCCCACGTGAACTCAGATTTGATGGTTAGATTGAAGAAATTTAGCTTCACATTCATCGATTTAGCCCACGTGAACTCAGATTTGATGGTTAGATTGAAGAAATTTAGCTTCACATTCATCGATTTAGCCCACGTGAACTCAGATTTGATGGTTAGATTGAAGAAATTTAGCTTCACATTCATCGATTTAGCCCACGTGAACTCAGATTTGATGGTTAGATTGAAGAAATTTAGCTTCACATTCATCGATTTAGCCCACGTGAACTCAGATTTGATGGTTAGATTGAAGAAATTTAGCTTCACATTCATCGATTTAGCCCACGTGAACTCAGATTTGATGGTTAGATTGAAGAAATTTAGCTTCACATTCATCGATTTAGCCCACGTGAACTCAGATTTGATGGTTAGATTGAAGAAATTTAGCTTCACATTCATCGATTTAGCCCACGTGAACTCAGATTTGATGGTTAGATTGAAGAAATTTAGCTTCACATTCATCGATTTAGCCCACGTGAACTCAGATTTGATGGTTAGATTGAAGAAATTTAGCTTCACATTCATCGATTTAGCCCACGTGAACTCAGATTTGATGGTTAGATTGAAGAAATTTAGCTTCACATTCATCGATTTAGCCCACGTGAACTCAGATTTGATGGTTAGATTCGAGAAATTTAGCTTCACATTCATCGATTTAGCCCACGTGAACTCAGATTTGATGGTTAGATTGAAGAAATTTAGCTTCACATTCATCGATTTAGCCCACGTGAACTCAGATTTGATGGTTAGATTGAAGAAATTTAGCTTCACATTCATCGATTTAGCCCACGTGAACTCAGATTTGATGGTTAGATTGAAGAAATTTAGCTTCACATTCATCGATTTAGCCCACGTGAACTCAGATTTGATGGTTAGATTGAAGAAATTTAGCTTCACATTCATCGATTTAGCCCACGTGAACTCAGATTTGATGGTTAGATTGAAGAAATTTAGCTTCACATTCATCGATTTAGCCCACGTGAACTCAGATTTGATGGTTAGATTGAAGAAATTTAGCTTCACATTCATCGATTTAGCCCACGTGAACTCAGATTTGATGGTTAGATTGAAGAAATTTAGCTTCACATTCATCGATTTAGCCCACGTGAACTCAGATTTGATGGTTAGATTGAAGAAATTTAGCTTCACATTCATCGATTTAGCCCACGTGAACTCAGATTTGATGGTTAGATTGAAGAAATTTAGCTTCACATTCATCGATTTAGCCCACGTGAACTCAGATTTGATGGTTAGATTGAAGAAATTTAGCTTCACATTCATCGATTTAGCCCACGTGAACTCAGATTTGATGGTTAGATTGAAGAAATTTAGCTTCACATTCATCGATTTAGCCCACGTGAACTCAGATTTGATGGTTAGATTGAAGAAATTTAGCTTCACATTCATCGATTTAGCCCACGTGAACTCAGATTTGATGGTTAGATTGAAGAAATTTAGCTTCACATTCATCGATTTAGCCCACGTGAACTCAGATTTGATGGTTAGATTGAAGAAATTTAGCTTCACATTCATCGATTTAGCCCACGTGAACTCAGATTTGATGGTTAGATTGAAGAAATTTAGCTTCACATTCATCGATTTAGCCCACGTGAACTCAGATTTGATGGTTAGATTGAAGAAATTTAGCTTCACATTCATCGATTTAGCCCACGTGAACTCAGATTTGATGGTTAGATTGAAGAAATTTAGCTTCACATTCATCGATTTAGCCCACGTGAACTCAGATTTGATGGTTAGATTGAAGAAATTTAGCTTCACATTCATCGATTTAGCCCACGTGAACTCAGATTTGATGGTTAGATTGAAGAAATTTAGCTTCACATTCATCGATTTAGCCCACGTGAACTCAGATTTGATGGTTAGATTGAAGAAATTTAGCTTCACATTCATCGATTTAGCCCACGTGAACTCAGATTTGATGGTTAGATTGAAGAAATTTAGCTTCACATTCATCGATTTAGCCCACGTGAACTCAGATTTGATGGTTAGTTAGATTGAAGAAATTTAGCTTCACATTCATCGATTTAGCCCACGTGAACTCAGATTTGATGGTTAGATTGAAGAAATTTAGCTTCACATTCATCGATTTAGCCCACGTGAACTCAGATTTGATGGTTAGATTGAAGAAATTTAGCTTCACATTCATCGATTTAGCCCACGTGAACTCAGATTTGATGGTTAGATTGAAGAAATTTAGCTTCACATTCATCGATTTAGCCCACGTGAACTCAGATTTGATGGTTAGATTGAAGAAATTTAGCTTCACATTCATCGATTTAGCCCACGTGAACTCAGATTTGATGGTTAGATTGAAGAAATTTAGCTTCACATTCATCGATTTAGCCCACGTGAACTCAGATTTGATGGTTAGATTGAAGAAATTTAGCTTCACATTCATCGATTTAGCCCACGTGAACTCAGATTTGATGGTTAGATTGAAGAAATTTAGCTTCACATTCATCGATTTAGCCCACGTGAACTCAGATTTGATGGTTAGATTGAAGAAATTTAGCTTCACATTCATCGATTTAGCCCACGTGAACTCAGATTTGATGGTTAGATTGAAGAAATTTAGCTTCACATTCATCGATTTAGCCCACGTGAACTCAGATTTGATGGTTAGATTGAAGAAATTTAGCTTCACATTCATCGATTTAGCCCACGTGAACTCAGATTTGATGGTTAGATTGAAGAAATTTAGCTTCACATTCATCGATTTAGCCCACGTGAACTCAGATTTGATGGTTAGATTGAAGAAATTTAGCTTCACATTCATCGATTTAGCCCACGTGAACTCAGATTTGATGGTTAGATTGAAGAAATTTAGCTTCACATTCATCGATTTAGCCCACGTGAACTCAGATTTGATGGTTAGATTGAAGAAATTTAGCTTCACATTCATCGATTTAGCCCACGTGAACTCAGATTTGATGGTTAGATTGAAGAAATTTAGCTTCACATTCATCGATTTAGCCCACGTGAACTCAGATTTGATGGTTAGATTGAAGAAATTTAGCTTCACATTCATCGATTTAGCCACGTGAACTCAGATTTGATGGTTAGATTGAAGAAATTTAGCTTCACATTCATCGATTTAGCCCACGTGAACTCAGATTTGATGGTTAGATTGAAGAAATTTAGCTTCACATTCATCGATTTAGCCCACGTGAACTCAGATTTGATGGTTAGATTGAAGAAATTTAGCTTCACATTCATCGATTTAGCCCACGTGAACTCAGATTTGATGGTTAGATTGAAGAAATTTAGCTTCACATTCATCGATTTAGCCCACGTGAACTCAGATTTGATGGTTAGATTGAAGAAATTTAGCTTCACATTCATCGATTTAGCCCACGTGAACTCAGATTTGATGGTTAGATTGAAGAAATTTAGCTTCACATTCATCGATTTAGCCCACGTGAACTCAGATTTGATGGTTAGATTGAAGAAATTTAGCTTCACATTCATCGATTTAGCCCACGTGAACTCAGATTTGATGGTTAGATTGAAGAAATTTAGCTTCACATTCATCGATTTAGCCCACGTGAACTCAGATTTGATGGTTAGATTGAAGAAATTTAGCTTCACATTCATCGATTTAGCCCACGTGAACTCAGATTTGATGGTTAGATTGAAGAAATTTAGCTTCACATTCATCGATTTAGCCCACGTGAACTCAGATTTGATGGTTAGATTGAAGAAATTTAGCTTCACATTCATCGATTTAGCCCACGTGAACTCAGATTTGATGGTTAGATTGAAGAAATTTAGCTTCACATTCATCGATTTAGCCCACGTGAACTCAGATTTGATGGTTAGATTGAAGAAATTTAGCTTCACATTCATCGATTTAGCCCACGTGAACTCAGATTTGATGGTTAGATTGAAGAAATTATCTTCACATTCATCGATTTAGCCCACGTGAACTCAGATTTGATGGTTAGATTGAAGAAATTTAGCTTCACATTCATCGATTTAGCCCACGTGAACTCAGATTTGATGGTTAGATTGAAGAAATTTAGCTTCACATTCATCGATTTAGCCCACGTGAACTCAGATTTGATGGTTAGATTGAAGAAATTTAGCTTCACATTCATCGATTTAGCCCACGTGAACTCAGATTTGATGGTTAGATTGAAGAAATTTAGCTTCACATTCATCGATTTAGCCCACGTGAACTCAGATTTGATGGTTAGATTGAAGAAATTTAGCTTCACATTCATCGATTTAGCCCACGTGAACTCAGATTTGATGGTTAGATTGAAGAAATTTAGCTTCACATTCATCGATTTAGCCCACGTGAACTCAGATTTGATGGTTAGATTGAAGAAATTTAGCTTCACATTCATCGATTTAGCCCACGTGAACTCAGATTTGATGGTTAGATTGAAGAAATTTAGCTTCACATTCATCGATTTAGCCCACGTGAACTCAGATTTGATGGTTAGATTGAAGAAATTTAGCTTCACATTCATCGATTTAGCCCACGTGAACTCAGATTTGATGGTTAGATTGAAGAAATTTAGCTTCACATTCATCGATTTAGCCCACGTGAACTCAGATTTGATGGTTAGATTGAAGAAATTTAGCTTCACATTCATCGATTTAGCCCACGTGAACTCAGATTTGATGGTTAGATTGAAGAAATTTAGCTTCACATTCATCGATTTAGCCCACGTGAACTCAGATTTGATGGTTAGATTGAAGAAATTTAGCTTCACATTCATCGATTTAGCCCACGTGAACTCAGATTTGATGGTTAGATTGAAGAAATTTAGCTTCACATTCATCGATTTAGCCCACGTGAACTCAGATTTGATGGTTAGATTGAAGAAATTTAGCTTCACATTCATCGATTTAGCCCACGTGAACTCAGATTTGATGGTTAGATTGAAGAAATTTAGCTTCACATTCATCGATTTAGCCCACGTGAACTCAGATTTGATGGTTAGATTGAAGAAATTTAGCTTCACATTCATCGATTTAGCCCACGTGAACTCAGATTTGATGGTTAGATTGAAGAAATTTAGCTTCACATTCATCGATTTAGCCCACGTGAACTCAGATTTGATGGTTAGATTGAAGAAATTTAGCTTCACATTCATCGATTTAGCCCACGTGAACTCAGATTTGATGGTTAGATTGAAGAAATTTAGCTTCACATTCATCGATTTAGCCCACGTGAACTCAGATTTGATGGTTAGATTGAAGAAATTTAGCTTCACATTCATCGATTTAGCCCACGTGAACTCAGATTTGATGGTTAGATTGAAGAAATTTAGCTTCACATTCATCGATTTAGCCCACGTGAACTCAGATTTGATGGTTAGATTGAAGAAATTTAGCTTCACATTCATCGATTTAGCCCACGTGAACTCAGATTTGATGGTTAGATTGAAGAAATTTAGCTTCACATTCATCGATTTAGCCCACGTGAACTCAGATTTGATGGTTAGATTGAAGAAATTTAGCTTCACATTCATCGATTTAGCCCACGTGAACTCAGATTTGATGGTTAGATTGAAGAAATTTAGCTTCACATTCATCGATTTAGCCCACGTGAACTCAGATTTGATGGTTAGATTGAAGAAATTTAGCTTCACATTCATCGATTTAGCCCACGTGAACTCAGATTTGATGGTTAGATTGAAGAAATTTAGCTTCACATTCATCGATTTAGCCCACGTGAACTCAGATTTGATGGTTAGATTGAAGAAATTTAGCTTCACATTCATCGATTTAGCCCACGTGAACTCAGATTTGATGGTTAGATTGAAGAAATTTAGCTTCACATTCATCGATTTAGCCCACGTGAACTCAGATTTGATGGTTAGATTGAAGAAATTTAGCTTCACATTCGTCGATTTAGCCCACGTGAACTCAGATTTGATGGTTAGATTGAAGAAATTTAGCTTCACATTCATCGATTTAGCCCACGTGAACTCAGATTTGATGGTTAGATTGAAGAAATTTAGCTTCACATTCATCGATTTAGCCCACGTGAACTCAGATTTGATGGTTAGATTGAAGAAATTTAGCTTCACATTCATCGATTTAGCCCACGTGAACTCAGATTTGATGGTTAGATTGAAGAAATTTAGCTTCACATTCATCGATTTAGCCCACGTGAACTCAGATTTGATGGTTAGATTGAAGAAATTTAGCTTCACATTCATCGATTTAGCCCACGTGAACTCAGATTTGATGGTTAGATTGAAGAAATTTAGCTTCACATTCATCGATTTAGCCCACGTGAACTCAGATTTGATGGTTAGATTGAAGAAATTTAGCTTCACATTCATCGATTTAGCCCACGTGAACTCAGATTTGATGGTTAGATTGAAGAAATTTAGCTTCACATTCATCGATTTAGCCCACGTGAACTCAGATTTGATGGTTAGATTGAAGAAATTTAGCTTCACATTCATCGATTTAGCCCACGTGAACTCAGATTTGATGGTTAGATTGAAGAAATTTAGCTTCACATTCATCGATTTAGCCCACGTGAACTCAGATTTGATGGTTAGATTGAAGAAATTTAGCTTCACATTCATCGATTTAGCCCACGTGAACTCAGATTTGATGGTTAGATTGAAGAAATTTAGCTTCACATTCTCGATTTAGCCCACGTGAACTCAGATTTGATGGTTAGATTGAAGAAATTTAGCTTCACATTCATCGATTTAGCCCACGTGAACTCAGATTTGATGGTTAGATTGAAGAAATTTAGCTTCACATTCATCGATTTAGCCCACGTGAACTCAGATTTGATGGTTAGATTGAAGAAATTTAGCTTCACATTCATCGATTTAGCCCACGTGAACTCAGATTTGATGGTTAGATTGAAGAAATTTAGCTTCACATTCATCGATTTAGCCCACGTGAACTCAGATTTGATGGTTAGATTGAAGAAATTTAGCTTCACATTCATCGATTTAGCCCACGTGAACTCAGATTTGATGGTTAGATTGAAGAAATTTAGCTTCACATTCATCGATTTAGCCCACGTGAACTCAGATTTGATGGTTAGATTGAAGAAATTTAGCTTCACATTCATCGATTTAGCCCACGTGAACTCAGATTTGATGGTTAGATTGAAGAAATTTAGCTTCACATTCATCGATTTAGCCCACGTGAACTCAGATTTGATGGTTAGATTGAAGAAATTTAGCTTCACATTCATCGATTTAGCCCACGTGAACTCAGATTTGATGGTTAGATTGAAGAAATTTAGCTTCACATTCATCGATTTAGCCCACGTGAACTCAGATTTGATGGTTAGATTGAAGAAATTTAGCTTCACATTCATCGATTTAGCCCACGTGAACTCAGATTTGATGGTTAGATTGAAGAAATTTAGCTTCACATTCATCGATTTAGCCCACGTGAACTCAGATTTGATGGTTAGATTGAAGAAATTTAGCTTCACATTCATCGATTTAGCCCACGTGAACTCAGATTTGATGGTTAGATTGAAGAAATTTAGCTTCACATTCATCGATTTAGCCCACGTGAACTCAGATTTGATGGTTAGATTGAAGAAATTTAGCTTCACATTCATCGATTTAGCCCACGTGAACTCAGATTTGATGGTTAGATTGAAGAAATTTAGCTTCACATTCATCGATTTAGCCCACGTGAACTCAGATTTGATGGTTAGATTGAAGAAATTTAGCTTCACATTCATCGATTTAGCCCACGTGAACTCAGATTTGATGGTTAGATTGAAGAAATTTAGCTTCACATTCATCGATTTAGCCCACGTGAACTCAGATTTGATGGTTAGATTGAAGAAATTTAGCTTCACATTCATCGATTTAGCCCACGTGAACTCAGATTTGATGGTTAGATTGAAGAAATTTAGCTTCACATTCATCGATTTAGCCCACGTGAACTCAGATTTGATGGTTAGATTGAAGAAATTTAGCTTCACATTCATCGATTTAGCCCACGTGAACTCAGATTTGATGGTTAGATTGAAGAAATTTAGCTTCACATTCATCGATTTAGCCCACGTGAACTCAGATTTGATGGTTAGATTGAAGAAATTTAGCTTCACATTCATCGATTTAGCCCACGTGAACTCAGATTTGATGGTTAGATTGAAGAAATTTAGCTTCACATTCATCGATTTAGCCCACGTGAACTCAGATTTGATGGTTAGATTGAAGAAATTTAGCTTCACATTCATCGATTTAGCCCACGTGAACTCAGATTTGATGGTTAGATTGAAGAAATTTAGCTTCACATTCATCGATTTAGCCCACGTGAACTCAGATTTGATGGTTAGATTGAAGAAATTTAGCTTCACATTCATCGATTTAGCCCACGTGAACTCAGATTTGATGGTTAGATTGAAGAAATTTAGCTTCACATTCATCGATTTAGCCCACGTGAACTCAGATTTGATGGTTAGATTGAAGAAATTTAGCTTCACATTCATCGATTTAGCCCACGTGAACTCAGATTTGATGGTTAGATTGAAGAAATTTAGCTTCACATTCATCGATTTAGCCCACGTGAACTCAGATTTGATGGTTAGATTGAAGAAATTTAGCTTCACATTCATCGATTTAGCCCACGTGAACTCAGATTTGATGGTTAGATTGAAGAAATTTAGCTTCACATTCATCGATTTAGCCCACGTGAACTCAGATTTGATGGTTAGATTGAAGAAATTTAGCTTCACATTCATCGATTTAGCCCACGTGAACTCAGATTTGATGGTTAGATTGAAGAAATTTAGCTTCACATTCATCGATTTAGCCCACGTGAACTCAGATTTGATGGTTAGATTGAAGAAATTTAGCTTCACATTCATCGATTTAGCCCACGTGAACTCAGATTTGATGGTTAGATTGAAGAAATTTAGCTTCACATTCATCGATTTAGCCCACGTGAACTCAGATTTGATGGTTAGATTGAAGAAATTTAGCTTCACATTCATCGATTTAGCCCACGTGAACTCAGATTTGATGGTTAGATTGAAGAAATTTAGCTTCACATTCATCGATTTAGCCCACGTGAACTCAGATTTGATGGTTAGATTGAAGAAATTTAGCTTCACATTCATCGATTTAGCCCACGTGAACTCAGATTTGATGGTTAGATTGAAGAAATTTAGCTTCACATTCATCGATTTAGCCCACGTGAACTCAGATTTGATGGTTAGATTGAAGAAATTTAGCTTCACATTCATCGATTTAGCCCACGTGAACTCAGATTTGATGGTTAGATTGAAGAAATTTAGCTTCACATTCATCGATTTAGCCCACGTGAACTCAGATTTGATGGTTAGATTGAAGAAATTTAGCTTCACATTCATCGATTTAGCCCACGTGAACTCAGATTTGATGGTTAGATTGAAGAAATTTAGCTTCACATTCATCGATTTAGCCCACGTGAACTCAGATTTGATGGTTAGATTGAAGAAATTTAGCTTCACATTCATCGATTTAGCCCACGTGAACTCAGATTTGATGGTTAGATTGAAGAAATTTAGCTTCACATTCATCGATTTAGCCCACGTGAACTCAGATTTGATGGTTAGATTGAAGAAATTTAGCTTCACATTCATCGATTTAGCCCACGTGAACTCAGATTTGATGGTTAGATTGAAGAAATTTAGCTTCACATTCATCGATTTAGCCCACGTGAACTCAGATTTGATGGTTAGATTGAAGAAATTTAGCTTCACATTCATCGATTTAGCCCACGTGAACTCAGATTTGATGGTTAGATTGAAGAAATTTAGCTTCACATTCCTCGATTTAGCCCACGTGAACTCAGATTTGATGGTTAGATTGAAGAAATTTAGCTTCACATTCATCGATTTAGCCCACGTGAACTCAGATTTGATGGTTAGATTGAAGAAATTTAGCTTCACATTCGTCGATTTAGCCCACGTGAACTCAGATTTGATGGTTAGATTGAAGAAATTTAGCTTCACATTCATCGATTTAGCCCACGTGAACTCAGATTTGATGGTTAGATTGAAGAAATTTAGCTTCACATTCATCGATTTAGCCCACGTGAACTCAGATTTGATGGTTAGATTGAAGAAATTTAGCTTCACATTCATCGATTTAGCCCACGTGAACTCAGATTTGATGGTTAGATTGAAGAAATTTAGCTTCACATTCATCGATTTAGCCCACGTGAACTCAGATTTGATGGTTAGATTGAAGAAATTTAGCTTCACATTCATCGATTTAGCCCACGTGAACTCAGATTTGATGGTTAGATTGAAGAAATTTAGCTTCACATTCATCGATTTAGCCCACGTGAACTCAGATTTGATGGTTAGATTGAAGAAATTTAGCTTCACATTCATCGATTTAGCCCACGTGAACTCAGATTTGATGGTTAGATTGAAGAAATTTAGCTTCACATTCATCGATTTAGCCCACGTGAACTCAGATTTGATGGTTAGATTGAAGAAATTTAGCTTCACATTCATCGATTTAGCCCACGTGAACTCAGATTTGATGGTTAGATTGAAGAAATTTAGCTTCACATTCATCGATTTAGCCCACGTGAACTCAGATTTGATGGTTAGATTGAAGAAATTTAGCTTCACATTCATCGATTTAGCCCACGTGAACTCAGATTTGATGGTTAGATTGAAGAAATTTAGCTTCACATTCATCGATTTAGCCCACGTGAACTCAGATTTGATGGTTAGATTGAAGAAATTTAGCTTCACATTCATCGATTTAGCCCACGTGAACTCAGATTTGATGGTTAGATTGAAGAAATTTAGCTTCACATTCATCGATTTAGCCCACGTGAACTCAGATTTGATGGTTAGATTGAAGAAATTTAGCTTCACATTCATCGATTTAGCCCACGTGAACTCAGATTTGATGGTTAGATTGAAGAAATTTAGCTTCACATTCATCGATTTAGCCCACGTGAACTCAGATTTGATGGTTAGATTGAAGAAATTTAGCTTCACATTCATCGATTTAGCCCACGTGAACTCAGATTTGATGGTTAGATTGAAGAAATTTAGCTTCACATTCATCGATTTAGCCCACGTGAACTCAGATTTGATGGTTAGATTGAAGAAATTTAGCTTCACATTCATCGATTTAGCCCACGTGAACTCAGATTTGATGTGTTAGATTGAAGAAATTTAGCTTCACATTCATCGATTTAGCCCACGTGAACTCAGATTTGATGGTTAGATTGAAGAAATTTAGCTTCACATTCATCGATTTAGCCCACGTGAACTCAGATTTGATGGTTAGATTGAAGAAGAAATTTAGCTTCACATTCATCGATTTAGCCCACGTGAACTCAGATTTGATGGTTAGATTGAAGAAATTTAGCTTCACATTCATCGATTTAGCCCACGTGAACTCAGATTTGATGGTTAGATTGAAGAAATTTAGCTTCACATTCATCGATTTAGCCCACGTGAACTCAGATTTGATGGTTAGATTGAAGAAATTTAGCTTCACATTCATCGATTTAGCCCACGTGAACTCAGATTTGATGGTTAGATTGAAGAAATTTAGCTTCACATTCATCGATTTAGCCCACGTGAACTCAGATTTGATGGTTAGATTGAAGAAATTTAGCTTCACATTCATCGATTTAGCCCACGTGAACTCAGATTTGATGGTTAGATTGAAGAAATTTAGCTTCACATTCATCGATTTAGCCCACGTGAACTCAGATTTGATGGTTAGATTGAAGAAATTTAGCTTCACATTCATCGATTTAGCCCACGTGAACTCAGATTTGATGGTTAGATTGAAGAAATTTAGCTTCACATTCATCGATTTAGCCCACGTGAACTCAGATTTGATGGTTAGATTGAAGAAATTTAGCTTCACATTCATCGATTTAGCCCACGTGAACTCAGATTTGATGGTTAGATTGAAGAAATTTAGCTTCACATTCATCGATTTAGCCCACGTGAACTCAGATTTGATGGTTAGATTGAAGAAATTTAGCTTCACATTCATCGATTTAGCCCACGTGAACTCAGATTTGATGGTTAGATTGAAGAAATTTAGCTTCACATTCATCGATTTAGCCCACGTGAACTCAGATTTGATGGTTAGATTGAAGAAATTTAGCTTCACATTCATCGATTTAGCCCACGTGAACTCAGATTTGATGGTTAGATTGAAGAAATTTAGCTTCACATTCATCGATTTAGCCCACGTGAACTCAGATTTGATGGTTAGATTGAAGAAATTTAGCTTCACATTCATCGATTTAGCCCACGTGAACTCAGATTTGATGGTTAGATTGAAGAAATTTAGCTTCACATTCATCGATTTAGCCCACGTGAACTCAGATTTGATGGTTAGATTGAAGAAATTTAGCTTCACATTCATCGATTTAGCCACGTGAACTCAGATTTGATGGTTAGATTGAAGAAATTTAGCTTCACATTCATCGATTTAGCCCACGTGAACTCAGATTTGATGGTTAGATTGAAGAAATTTAGCTTCACATTCATCGATTTAGCCCACGTGAACTCAGATTTGATGGTTAGATTGAAGAAATTTAGCTTCACATTCATCGATTTAGCCCACGTGAACTCAGATTTGATGGTTAGATTGAAGAAATTTAGCTTCACATTCATCGATTTAGCCCACGTGAACTCAGATTTGATGGTTAGATTGAAGAAATTTAGCTTCACATTCATCGATTTAGCCCACGTGAACTCAGATTTGATGGTTAGATTGAAGAAATTTAGCTTCACATTCATCGATTTAGCCCACGTGAACTCAGATTTGATGGTTAGATTGAAGAAATTTAGCTTCACATTCATCGATTTAGCCCACGTGAACTCAGATTTGATGGTTAGATTGAAGAAATTTAGCTTCACATTCATCGATTTAGCCCACGTGAACTCAGATTTGATGGTTAGATTGAAGAAATTTAGCTTCACATTCATCGATTTAGCCCACGTGAACTCAGATTTGATGGTTAGATTGAAGAAATTTAGCTTCACATTCATCGATTTAGCCCACGTGAACTCAGATTTGATGGTTAGATTGAAGAAATTTAGCTTCACATTCATCGATTTAGCCCACGTGAACTCAGATTTGATGGTTAGATTGAAGAAATTTAGCTTCACATTCATCGATTTAGCCCACGTGAACTCAGATTTGATGGTTAGATTGAAGAAATTTAGCTTCACATTCATCGATTTAGCCCACGTGAACTCAGATTTGATGGTTAGATTGAAGAAATTTAGCTTCACATTCATCGATTTAGCCCACGTGAACTCAGATTTGATGGTTAGATTGAAGAAATTTAGCTTCACATTCATCGATTTAGCCCACGTGAACTCAGATTTGATGGTTAGATTGAAGAAATTTAGCTTCACATTCATCGATTTAGCCCACGTGAACTCAGATTTGATGGTTAGATTGAAGAAATTTAGCTTCACATTCATCGATTTAGCCCACGTGAACTCAGATTTGATGGTTAGATTGAAGAAATTTAGCTTCACATTCATCGATTTAGCCCACGTGAACTCAGATTTGATGGTTAGATTGAAGAAATTTAGCTTCACATTCATCGATTTAGCCCACGTGAACTCAGATTTGATGGTTAGATTGAAGAAATTTAGCTTCACATTCATCGATTTAGCCCACGTGAACTCAGATTTGATGGTTAGATTGAAGAAATTTAGCTTCACATTCATCGATTTAGCCCACGTGAACTCAGATTTGATGGTTAGATTGAAGAAATTTAGCTTCACATTCATCGATTTAGCCCACGTGAACTCAGATTTGATGGTTAGATTGAAGAAATTTAGCTTCACATTCATCGATTTAGCCCACGTGAACTCAGATTTGAGGGTTAGATTGAAGAAATTTAGCTTCACATTCATCGATTTAGCCCACGTGAACTCAGATTTGATGGTTAGATTGAAGAAATTTAGCTTCACATTCATCGATTTAGCCCACGTGAACTCAGATTTGATGGTTAGATTGAAGAAATTTAGCTTCACATTCATCGATTTAGCCCACGTGAACTCAGATTTGATGGTTAGATTGAAGAAATTTAGCTTCACATTCATCGATTTAGCCCACGTGAACTCAGATTTGATGGTTAGATTGAAGAAATTTAGCTTCACATTCATCGATTTAGCCCACGTGAACTCAGATTTGATGGTTAGATTGAAGAAATTTAGCTTCACATTCATCGATTTAGCCCACGTGAACTCAGATTTGATGGTTAGATTGAAGAAATTTAGCTTCACATTCATCGATTTAGCCCACGTGAACTCAGATTTGATGGTTAGATTGAAGAAATTTAGCTTCACATTCATCGATTTAGCCCACGTGAACTCAGATTTGATGGTTAGATTGAAGAAATTTAGCTTCACATTCATCGATTTAGCCCACGTGAACTCAGATTTGATGGTTAGATTGAAGAAATTTAGCTTCACATTCATCGATTTAGCCCACGTGAACTCAGATTTGATGGTTAGATTGAAGAAATTTAGCTTCACATTCATCGATTTAGCCCACGTGAACTCAGATTTGATGGTTAGATTGAAGAAATTTAGCTTCACATTCATCGATTTAGCCCACGTGAACTCAGATTTGATGGTTAGATTGAAGAAATTTAGCTTCACATTCATCGATTTAGCCCACGTGAACTCAGATTTGATGGTTAGATTGAAGAAATTTAGCTTCACATTCATCGATTTAGCCCACGTGAACTCAGATTTGATGGTTAGATTGAAGAAATTTAGCTTCACATTCATCGATTTAGCCCACGTGAACTCAGATTTGATGGTTAGATTGAAGAAATTTAGCTTCACATTCATCGATTTAGCCCACGTGAACTCAGATTTGATGGTTAGATTGAAGAAATTTAGCTTCACATTCATCGATTTAGCCCACGTGAACTCAGATTTGATGGTTAGATTGAAGAAATTTAGCTTCACATTCATCGATTTAGCCCACGTGAACTCAGATTTGATGGTTAGATTGAAGAAATTTAGCTTCACATTCATCGATTTAGCCCACGTGAACTCAGATTTGATGGTTAGATTGAAGAAATTTAGCTTCACATTCATCGATTTAGCCCACGTGAACTCAGATTTGATGGTTAGATTGAAGAAATTTAGCTTCACATTCATCGATTTAGCCCACGTGAACTCAGATTTGATGGTTAGATTGAAGAAATTTAGCTTCACATTCATCGATTTAGCCCACGTGAACTCAGATTTGATGGTTAGATTGAAGAAATTTAGCTTCACATTCATCGATTTAGCCCACGTGAACTCAGATTTGATGGTTAGATTGAAGAAATTTAGCTTCACATTCATCGATTTAGCCCACGTGAACTCAGATTTGATGGTTAGATTGAAGAAATTTAGCTTCACATTCATCGATTTAGCCCACGTGAACTCAGATTTGATGGTTAGATTGAAGAAATTTAGCTTCACATTCATCGATTTAGCCCACGTGAACTCAGATTTGATGGTTAGATTGAAGAAATTTAGCTTCACATTCATCGATTTAGCCCACGTGAACTCAGATTTGATGGTTAGATTGAAGAAATTTAGCTTCATCGATTTAGCCCACGTGAACTCAGATTTGATGGTTAGATTGAAAAATTTAGCTTCACATTCATCGATTTAGCCCACGTGAACTCAGATTTGATGGTTAGATTGAAGAAATTTAGCTTCACATTCATCGATTTAGCCCACGTGAACTCAGATTTGATGGTTAGATTGAAGAAATTTAGCTTCACATTCATCGATTTAGCCCACGTGAACTCAGATTTGATGGTTAGATTGAAGAAATTTAGCTTCACATTCATCGATTTAGCCCACGTGAACTCAGATTTGATGGTTAGATTGAAGAAATTTAGCTTCACATTCATCGATTTAGCCCACGTGAACTCAGATTTGATGGTTAGATTGAAGAAATTTAGCTTCACATTCATCGATTTAGCCCACGTGAACTCAGATTTGATGGTTAGATTGAAGAAATTTAGCTTCACATTCATCGATTTAGCCCACGTGAACTCAGATTTGATGGTTAGATTGAAGAAATTTAGCTTCACATTCATCGATTTAGCCCACGTGAACTCAGATTTGATGGTTAGATTGAAGAAATTTAGCTTCACATTCATCGATTTAGCCCACGTGAACTCAGATTTGATGGTTAGATTGAAGAAATTTAGCTTCACATTCATCGATTTAGCCCACGTGAACTCAGATTTGATGGTTAGATTGAAGAAATTTAGCTTCACATTCATCGATTTAGCCCACGTGAACTCAGATTTGATGGTTAGATTGAAGAAATTTAGCTTCACATTCATCGATTTAGCCCACGTGAACTCAGATTTGATGGTTAGATTGAAGAAATTTAGCTTCACATTCATCGATTTAGCCCACGTGAACTCAGATTTGATGGTTAGATTGAAGAAATTTAGCTTCACATTCATCGATTTAGCCCACGTGAACTCAGATTTGATGGTTAGATTGAAGAAATTTAGCTTCACATTCATCGATTTAGCCCACGTGAACTCAGATTTGATGGTTAGATTGAAGAAATTTAGCTTCACATTCATCGATTTAGCCCACGTGAACTCAGATTTGATGGTTAGATTGAAGAAATTTAGCTTCACATTCATCGATTTAGCCCACGTGAACTCAGATTTGATGGTTAGATTGAAGAAATTTAGCTTCACATTCATCGATTTAGCCCACGTGAACTCAGATTTGATGGTTAGATTGAAGAAATTTAGCTTCACATTCATCGATTTAGCCCACGTGAACTCAGATTTGATGGTTAGATTGAAGAAATTTAGCTTCACATTCATCGATTTAGCCCACGTGAACTCAGATTTGATGGTTAGATTGAAGAAATTTAGCTTCACATTCATCGATTTAGCCCACGTGAACTCAGATTTGATGGTTAGATTGAAGAAATTTAGCTTCACATTCATCGATTTAGCCCACGTGAACTCAGATTTGATGGTTAGATTGAAGAAATTTAGCTTCACATTCATCGATTTAGCCCACGTGAACTCAGATTTGATGGTTAGATTGAAGAAATTTAGCTTCACATTCATCGATTTAGCCCACGTGAACTCAGATTTGATGGTTAGATTGAAGAAATTTAGCTTCACATTCATCGATTTAGCCCACGTGAACTCAGATTTGATGGTTAGATTGAAGAAATTTAGCTTCACATTCATCGATTTAGCCCACGTGAACTCAGAGTTGATGGTTAGATTGAAGAAATTTAGCTTCACATTCATCGATTTAGCCCACGTGAACTCAGATTTGATGGTTAGATTGAAGAAATTTAGCTTCACATTCATCGATTTAGCCCACGTGAACTCAGATTTGATGGTTAGATTGAAGAAATTTAGCTTCACATTCATCGATTTAGCCCACGTGAACTCAGATTTGATGGTTAGATTGAAGAAATTTAGCTTCACATTCATCGATTTAGCCCACGTGAACTCAGATTTGATGGTTAGATTGAAGAAATTTAGCTTCACATTCATCGATTTAGCCCACGTGAACTCAGATTTGATGGTTAGATTGAAGAAATTTAGCTTCACATTCATCGATTTAGCCCACGTGAACTCAGATTTGATGGTTAGATTGAAGAAATTTAGCTTCACATTCATCGATTTAGCCCACGTGAACTCAGATTTGATGGTTAGATTGAAGAAATTTAGCTTCACATTCATCGATTTAGCCCACGTGAACTCAGATTTGATGGTTAGATTGAAGAAATTTAGCTTCACATTCATCGATTTAGCCCACGTGAACTCAGATTTGATGGTTAGATTGAAGAAATTTAGCTTCACATTCATCGATTTAGCCCACGTGAACTCAGATTTGATGGTTAGATTGAAGAAATTTAGCTTCACATTCATCGATTTAGCCCACGTGAACTCAGATTTGATGGTTAGATTGAAGAAATTTAGCTTCACATTCATCGATTTAGCCCACGTGAACTCAGATTTGATGGTTAGATTGAAGAAATTTAGCTTCACATTCATCGATTTAGCCCACGTGAACTCAGATTTGATGGTTAGATTGAAGAAATTTAGCTTCACATTCATCGATTTAGCCCACGTGAACTCAGATTTGATGGTTAGATTGAAGAAATTTAGCTTCACATTCATCGATTTAGCCCACGTGAACTCAGATTTGATGGTTAGATTGAAGAAATTTAGCTTCACATTCATCGATTTAGCCCACGTGAACTCAGATTTGATGGTTAGATTGAAGAAATTTAGCTTCACATTCATCGATTTAGCCCACGTGAACTCAGATTTGATGGTTAGATTGAAGAAATTTAGCTTCACATTCATCGATTTAGCCCACGTGAACTCAGATTTGATGGTTAGATTGAAGAAATTTAGCTTCACATTCATCGATTTAGCCCACGTGAACTCAGATTTGATGGTTAGATTGAAGAAATTTAGCTTCACATTCATCGATTTAGCCCACGTGAACTCAGATTTGATGGTTAGATTGAAGAAATTTAGCTTCACATTCATCGATTTAGCCCACGTGAACTCAGATTTGATGGTTAGATTGAAGAAATTTAGCTTCACATTCATCGATTTAGCCCACGTGAACTCAGATTTGATGGTTAGATTGAAGAAATTTAGCTTCACATTCATCGATTTAGCCCACGTGAACTCAGATTTGATGGTTAGATTGAAGAAATTTAGCTTCACATTCATCGATTTAGCCCACGTGAACTCAGATTTGATGGTTAGATTGAAGAAATTTAGCTTCACATTCATCGATTTAGCCCACGTGAACTCAGATTTGATGGTTAGATTGAAGAAATTTAGCTTCACATTCATCGATTTAGCCACGTGAACTCAGATTTGATGGTTAGATTGAAGAAATTTAGCTTCACATTCATCGATTTAGCCCACGTGAACTCAGATTTGATGGTTAGATTGAAGAAATTTAGCTTCACATTCATCGATTTAGCCACGTGAACTCAGATTTGATGGTTAGATTGAAGAAATTTAGCTTCACATTCATCGATTTAGCCCACGTGAACTCAGATTTGATGGTTAGATTGAAGAATTTAGCTTCACATTCATCGATTTAGCCCACGTGAACTCAGATTTGATGGTTAGATTGAAGAAATTTAGCTTCACATTCATCGATTTAGCCCACGTGAACTCAGATTTGATGGTTAGATTGAAGAAATTTAGCTTCACATTCATCGATTTAGCCCACGTGAACTCAGATTGATGGTTAGATTGAAGAAATTTAGCTTCACATTCATCGATTTAGCCCACGTGAACTCAGATTTGATGGTTAGATTGAAGAAATTTAGCTTCACATTCATCGATTTAGCCACGTGAACTCAGATTTGATGGTTAGATTGAAGAAATTTAGCTTCACATTCATCGATTTAGCCCACGTGAACTCAGATTTGATGGTTAGATTGAAGAAATTTAGCTTCACATTCATCGATTTAGCCCACGTGAACTCAGATTTGATGGTTAGATTGAAGAAATTTAGCTTCACATTCATCGATTTAGCCCACGTGAACTCAGATTTGATGGTTAGATTGAAAGAAATTTAGCTTCACATTCATCGATTTAGCCCACGTGAACTCAGATTTGATGGTTAGATTGGAAGAAATTTAGCTTCACATTCATCGATTTAGCCCACGTGAACTCAGATTTGATGGTTAGATTGAAGAAAATTTAGCTTCACTTCATCGATTTAGCCCACGTGAACTCAGATTTGATGGTTAGATTGAAGAATTTAGCTTCACATTCATCGATTTAGCCCACGTGAACTCAGATTTGATGGTTAGATTGAAGAAATTTAGCTTCACATTCATCGATTTAGCCCAAGTGAACTCAGATTTGATGGTTAGATTGAAGAAGAAATTTAGCTTCACATTCATCGATTTAGCCACGTGAACTCAGATTTGATGGTTAGATTGAAGAAATTTAGCTTCACATTCATCGATTAGCCCACGTGAATCAGATTTGATGGTTAGATTGAAGAATTTAGCTTACATTCATCGATTTAGCCCACGTGAACTCAGATTTGATGGTTAGATTGAAGAAATTTAGCTTCACATTCCTCGATTTAGCCCACGTGAACTCAGATTTGATGGTTAGATTGAAGAAATTTAGCTCACATTCATCGATTTAGCCCACGTGAACTCAGATTTGATGGTTAGATTGAAGAAATTTAGCTTCACATTCATCGATTTAGCCACGTGAACTCAGATTTGATGGTTCAGATTGAAGAAATTTAGCTTCACATTCATCGATTTAGCCCACGTGAACTCAGATTTGATGGTTAGATTGGAAGAAATTTAGCTTCACATTCATCGATTTAGCCCACGTGAAACTCAGATTTGATGGTTAGATTGAAAGAAGAAATTTAGCTTCACATTCATCGATTTAGCCCACGTGAAACTCAGATTGATGGTTAGATTGAAGAATTATAGCTCAC
>MRSW03000601.1:0-32227 GCA_001923025.3 Taenia multiceps
CATCGATTTAGATGGTATGGTTATATTGAAGAAATTTAGCTTCACATTCACGATTTAGCCCACGTGAACTCAGATTTGATGGTTGATTGAAGAATTTAGCTTCACATTCATCGATTTAGCCCACGTGAACTCAGATTTGATGGTTAGATTGAAGAAATTTAGCTTCACATTCATCGATTTAGCCCACGTGAACTCAGATTTGATGGTTAGATTGAAGAAATTTAGCTTCACATTCATCGATTTAGCCCACGTGAACTCAGATTTGATGGTTAGATTGAAGAAATTTAGCTTCACATTCATCGATTTAGCCCACGTGAACTCAGATTTGATGGTTAGATTGAAGAAATTTAGCTTCACATTCATCGATTTAGCCCACGTGAACTCAGATTTGATGGTTGATTGAAGAAATTTAGCTTCACATTCATCGATTTAGCCCACGTGAACTCAGATTTGATGGTTAGATTGAAGAATTTAGCTTCACATTCATCGATTTAGCCCACGTGAACTCAGATTTGATGGTTAGATTGAAGAAATTTAGCTTCACATTCATCGATTTAGCCCACGTGAACTCAGATTTGATGGTTAGATTGAAGAAATTTAGCTTCATTCATCGATTTAGCCCACGTGAACTCAGATTTGATGGTTAGATTGAAGAAATTTAGCTTCACATTCATCGATTTAGCCCACGTGAACTCAGATTTGATGGTTAGATTGAAGAATTTAGCTTCACATTCTCGATTTAGCCCACGTGAACTCAGATTTGATGGTTAGATTGAAGAATTTAGCTTCACATTCATCGATTTAGCCCACGTGAACTCAGATTTGATGGTTAGATTGAAGAATTTAGCTTCATTCATCGATTTAGCCCACGTGAACTCAGATTTGATGGTTAGATTGAAGAAATTTAGCTTCACATTCATCGATTTAGCCCACGTGAACTCAGATTTGATGGTTAGATTGAAAAAATTTAGCTTCACATTCATCGATTTAGCCCACGTGAACTCAGATTTGATGGTTAGATTGAAGAAATTTAGCTTCACATTCATCGATTTAGCCCACGTGAACTCAGATTTGATGGTTAGATTGAAGAAATTTAGCTTCACATTCATCGATTTAGCCCACGTGAACTCAGATTTGATGGTTAGATTGAAGAAATTTAGCTTCACATTCATCGATTTAGCCCACGTGAACTCAGATTTGATGGTTAGATTGAAGAAATTTAGCTTCACATTCATCGATTTAGCCCACGTGAACTCAGATTTGATGGTTAGATTGAAGAAATTTAGCTTCACATTCATCGATTTAGCCCACGTGAACTCAGATTTGATGGTTAGATTGAAGAAATTTAGCTTCACATTCATCGATTTAGCCCACGTGAACTCAGATTTGATGGTTAGATTGAAGAAATTTAGCTTCACATTCATCGATTTAGCCCACGTGAACTCAGATTTGATGGTTAGATTGAAGAAATTTAGCTTCACATTCGTCGATTTAGCCCACGTGAACTCAGATTTGATGGTTAGATTGAAGAAATTTAGCTTCACATTCATCGATTTAGCCCACGTGAACTCAGATTTGATGGTTAGATTGAAGAAATTTAGCTTCATCATCGATTTAGCCCACGTGAACTCAGATTTGATGGTTAGATTGAAGAAATTTAGCTTCACATTCATCGATTTAGCCCACGTGAACTCAGATTTGATGGTTAGATTGAAGAAATTTAGCTTCACATTCATCGATTTAGCCCACGTGACTCAGATTTGATGGTTAGATTGAAGAAATTTAGCTTCACATTCATCGATTTAGCCCACGTGAACTCAGATTTGATGGTTAGATTGAAGAATTTAGCTTCACATTCATCGATTTAGCCCACGTGAACTCAGATTTGATGGTTAGATTGAAGAAATTTAGCTTCACATTCATCGATTTAGCCCACGTGAACTCAGATTTGATGGTTAGATTGAAGAAATTTAGCTTCACATTCATCGATTTAGCCCACGTGAACTCAGATTTGATGGTTAGATTGAAGAATTTAGCTTCACATTCATCGATTTAGCCCACGTGAACTCAGATTTGATGGTTAGATTGAAGAAATTTAGCTTCACATTCATCGATTTAGCCCACGTGAACTCAGATTTGATGGTTAGATTGAAGAAATTTAGCTTCACATTCATCGATTTAGCCCACGTGAACTCAGATTTGATGGTTAGATTGAAGAAATTTAGCTTCACATTCATCGATTTAGCCCACGTGAACTCAGATTTGATGGTTAGATTGAAGAAATTTAGCTTCACATTCATCGATTTAGCCCACGTGGACTCAGATTTGATGGTTAGATTGAAGAAATTTAGCTTCACATTCATCGATTTAGCCCACGTGAACTCAGATTTGATGGTTAGATTGAAGAAATTTAGCTTCACATTCATCGATTTAGCCCACGTGAACTCAGATTTGATGGTTAGATTGAAGAAATTTAGCTTCACATTCATCGATTTAGCCCACGTGAACTCAGATTTGATGGTTAGATTGAAGAAATTTAGCTTCACATTCATCGATTTAGCCCACGTGAACTCAGATTTGATGGTTAGATTGAAGAAATTTAGCTTCACATTCATCGATTTAGCCCACGTGAACTCAGATTTGATGGTTAGATTGAAGAAATTTAGCTTCACATTCATCGATTTAGCCCACGTGAACTCAGATTTGATGGTTAGATTGAAGAAATTTAGCTTCACATTCATCGATTTAGCCCACGTGAACTCAGATTTGATGGTTAGATTGAAGAAATTTAGCTTCACATTCATCGATTTAGCCCACGTGAACTCAGATTTGATGGTTAGATTGAAGAAATTTAGCTTCACATTCATCGATTTAGCCCACGTGAACTCAGATTTGATGGTTAGATTGAAGAAATTTAGCTTCACATTCATCGATTTAGCCCACGTGAACTCAGATTTGATGGTTAGATTGAAGAAATTTAGCTTCACATTCGTCGATTTAGCCCACGTGAACTCAGATTTGATGGTTAGATTGAAGAAATTTAGCTTCACATTCGTCGATTTAGCCCACGTGAACTCAGATTTGATGGTTAGATTGAAGAATTTAGCTTCACATTCTCGATTTAGCCCACGTGAACTCAGATTTGATGGTTAGATTGAAGAATTTAGCTTCACATTCATCGATTTAGCCCACGTGAACTCAGATTTGATGGTTAGATTGAAGAAATTTAGCTTCACATTCATCGATTTAGCCCACGTGAACTCAGATTTGATGGTTAGATTGAAGAAATTTAGCTTCACATTCATCGATTTAGCCCACGTGAACTCAGATTTGATGGTTAGATTGAAGAAATTTAGCTTCACATTCATCGATTTAGCCCACGTGAACTCAGATTTGATGGTTAGATTGAAGAAATTTAGCTTCACATTCATCGATTTAGCCCACGTGAACTCAGATTTGATGGTTAGATTGAAGAAATTTAGCTTCACATTCATCGATTTAGCCCACGTGAACTCAGATTTGATGGTTAGATTGAAGAAATTTAGCTTCACATTCATCGATTTAGCCCACGTGAACTCAGATTTGATGGTTAGATTGAAGAAATTTAGCTTCACATTCATCGATTTAGCCCACGTGAACTCAGATTTGATGGTTAGATTGAAGAAATTTAGCTTCACATTCATCGATTTAGCCCACGTGAACTCAGATTTGATGGTTAGATTGAAGAAATTTAGCTTCACATTCATCGATTTAGCCCACGTGAACTCAGATTTGATGGTTAGATTGAAGAAATTTAGCTTCACATTCATCGATTTAGCCCACGTGAACTCAGATTTGATGGTTAGATTGAAGAAATTTAGCTTCACATTCATCGATTTAGCCCACGTGAACTCAGATTTGATGGTTGATTGAAGAAATTTAGCTTCACATTCATCGATTTAGCCCACGTGAACTCAGATTTGATGGTTGATTGAAGAAATTTAGCTTCACATTCATCGATTTAGCCCACGTGAACTCAGATTTGATGGTTAGATTGAAGAAATTTAGCTTCACATTCATCGATTTAGCCCACGTGAACTCAGATTTGATGGTTAGATTGAAGAAATTTAGCTTCACATTCATCGATTTAGCCCACGTGAACTCAGATTTGATGGTTAGATTGAAGAAATTTAGCTTCACATTCATCGATTTAGCCCACGTGAACTCAGATTTGATGGTTAGATTGAAGAAATTTAGCTTCACATTCATCGATTTAGCCCACGTGAACTCAGATTTGATGGTTAGATTGAAGAAATTTAGCTTCACATTCATCGATTTAGCCCACGTGAACTCAGATTTGATGGTTAGATTGAAGAAATTTAGCTTCACATTCATCGATTTAGCCCACGTGAACTCAGATTTGATGGTTAGATTGAAGAAATTTAGCTTCACATTCATCGATTTAGCCCACGTGAACTCAGATTTGATGGTTAGATTGAAGAAATTTAGCTTCACATTCATCGATTTAGCCCACGTGAACTCAGATTTGATGGTTAGATTGAAGAAATTTAGCTTCACATTCATCGATTTAGCCCACGTGAACTCAGATTTGATGGTTAGATTGAAGAATTTAGCTTCACATTCATCGATTTAGCCCACGTGAACTCAGATTTGATGGTTAGATTGAAGAAATTTAGCTTCACATTCATCGATTTAGCCCACGTGAACTCAGATTTGATGGTTAGATTGAAGAAATTTAGCTTCACATTCATCGATTTAGCCCACGTGAACTCAGATTTGATGGTTAGATTGAAGAAATTTAGCTTCACATTCATCGATTTAGCCCACGTGAACTCAGATTTGATGGTTAGATTGAAGAAATTTAGCTTCACATTCATCGATTTAGCCCACGTGAACTCAGATTTGATGGTTAGATTGAAGAAATTTAGCTTCACATTCATCGATTTAGCCCACGTGAACTCAGATTTGATGGTTAGATTGAAGAAATTTAGCTTCACATTCATCGATTTAGCCCACGTGAACTCAGATTTGATGGTTAGATTGAAGAATTTAGCTTCACATTCATCGATTTAGCCCACGTGAACTCAGATTTGATGGTTAGATTGAAGAAATTTAGCTTCACATTCATCGATTTAGCCCACGTGAACTCAGATTTGATGGTTAGATTGAAGAAATTTAGCTTCACATTCATCGATTTAGCCCACGTGAACTCAGATTTGATGGTTAGATTGAAGAAATTTAGCTTCACATTCATCGATTTAGCCCACGTGAACTCAGATTTGATGGTTAGATTGAAGAAATTTAGCTTCACATTCATCGATTTAGCCCACGTGAACTCAGATTTGATGGTTAGATTGAAGAAATTTAGCTTCACATTCATCGATTTAGCCCACGTGAACTCAGATTTGATGGTTAGATTGAAGAAATTTAGCTTCACATTCATCGATTTAGCCCACGTGAACTCAGATTTGATGGTTAGATTGAAGAATTTAGCTTCACATTCATCGATTTAGCCCACGTGAACTCAGATTTGATGGTTAGATTGAAGAAATTTAGCTTCACATTCATCGATTTAGCCCACGTGAACTCAGATTTGATGGTTAGATTGAAGAAATTTAGCTTCACATTCATCGATTTAGCCCACGTGAACTCAGATTTGATGGTTAGATTGAAGAAATTTAGCTTCACATTCATCGATTTAGCCCACGTGAACTCAGATTTGATGGTTAGATTGAAGAAATTTAGCTTCACATTCATCGATTTAGCCCACGTGAACTCAGATTTGATGGTTAGATTGAAGAAATTTAGCTTCACATTCATCGATTTAGCCCACGTGAACTCAGATTTGATGGTTAGATTGAAGAAATTTAGCTTCACATTCATCGATTTAGCCCACGTGAACTCAGATTTGATGGTTAGATTGAAGAAATTTAGCTTCACATTCATCGATTTAGCCCACGTGAACTCAGATTTGATGGTTAGATTGAAGAAATTTAGCTTCACATTCATCGATTTAGCCCACGTGAACTCAGATTTGATGGTTAGATTGAAGAAATTTAGCTTCACATTCATCGATTTAGCCCACGTGAACTCAGATTTGATGGTTAGATTGAAGAAATTTAGCTTCACATTCATCGATTTAGCCCACGTGAACTCAGATTTGATGGTTAGATTGAAGAAATTTAGCTTCACATTCATCGATTTAGCCCACGTGAACTCAGATTTGATGGTTAGATTGAAGAAATTTAGCTTCACATTCCGATTTAGCCCACGTGAACTCAGATTTGATGGTTAGATTGAAGAAATTTAGCTTCACATTCTCGATTTAGCCCACGTGAACTCAGATTTGATGGTTAGATTGAAGAAATTTAGCTTCACATTCATCGATTTAGCCCACGTGAACTCAGATTTGATGGTTAGATTGAAGAAATTTAGCTTCACATTCATCGATTTAGCCCACGTGAACTCAGATTTGATGGTTAGATTGAAGAAATTTAGCTTCACATTCATCGATTTAGCCCACGTGAACTCAGATTTGATGGTTAGATTGAAGAAATTTAGCTTCACATTCATCGATTTAGCCCACGTGAACTCAGATTTGATGGTTAGATTGAAGAAATTTAGCTTCACATTCATCGATTTAGCCCACGTGAACTCAGATTTGATGGTTAGATTGAAGAAATTTAGCTTCACATTCATCGATTTAGCCCACGTGAACTCAGATTTGATGGTTAGATTGAAGAAATTTAGCTTCACATTCATCGATTTAGCCCACGTGAACTCAGATTTGATGGTTAGATTGAAGAAATTTAGCTTCACATTCATCGATTTAGCCCACGTGAACTCAGATTTGATGGTTAGATTGAAGAAATTTAGCTTCACATTCATCGATTTAGCCCACGTGAACTCAGATTTGATGGTTAGATTGAAGAAATTTAGCTTCACATTCATCGATTTAGCCCACGTGAACTCAGATTTGATGGTTAGATTGAAGAAATTTAGCTTCACATTCATCGATTTAGCCCACGTGAACTCAGATTTGATGGTTAGATTGAAGAATTTAGCTTCACATTCATCGATTTAGCCCACGTGAACTCAGATTTGATGGTTAGATTGAAGAAATTTAGCTTCACATTCATCGATTTAGCCCACGTGAACTCAGATTTGATGGTTAGATTGAAGAAATTTAGCTTCACATTCATCGATTTAGCCCACGTGAACTCAGATTTGATGGTTAGATTGAAAATTTAGCTTCACATTCATCGATTTAGCCCACGTGAACTCAGATTTGATGGTTAGATTGAAGAAATTTAGCTTCACATTCATCGATTTAGCCCACGTGAACTCAGATTTGATGGTTAGATTGAAGAAATTTAGCTTCACATTCATCGATTTAGCCCACGTGAACTCAGATTTGATGGTTAGATTGAAGAAATTTAGCTTCACATTCATCGATTTAGCCCACGTGAACTCAGATTTGATGGTTAGATTGAAGAAATTTAGCTTCACATTCATCGATTTAGCCCACGTGAACTCAGATTTGATGGTTAGATTGAAGAAATTTAGCTTCACATTCATCGATTTAGCCCACGTGAACTCAGATTTGATGGTTAGATTGAAGAAATTTAGCTTCACATTCATCGATTTAGCCCACGTGAACTCAGATTTGATGGTTAGATTGAAGAAATTTAGCTTCACATTCATCGATTTAGCCCACGTGAACTCAGATTTGATGGTTAGATTGAAGAAATTTAGCTTCACATTCATCGATTTAGCCCACGTGAACTCAGATTTGATGGTTAGATTGAAGAAATTTAGCTTCACATTCATCGATTTAGCCCACGTGAACTCAGATTTGATGGTTAGATTGAAGAAATTTAGCTTCACATTCATCGATTTAGCCCACGTGAACTCAGATTTGATGGTTAGATTGAAGAAATTTAGCTTCACATTCATCGATTTAGCCCACGTGAACTCAGATTTGATGGTTAGATTGAAGAAATTTAGCTTCACATTCATCGATTTAGCCCACGTGAACTCAGATTTGATGGTTAGATTGAAGAAATTTAGCTTCACATTCATCGATTTAGCCCACGTGAACTCAGATTTGATGGTTAGATTGAAGAAATTTAGCTTCACATTCATCGATTTAGCCCACGTGAACTCAGATTTGATGGTTAGATTGAAGAAATTTAGCTTCACATTCATCGATTTAGCCCACGTGAACTCAGATTTGATGGTTAGATTGAAGAAATTTAGCTTCACATTCATCGATTTAGCCCACGTGAACTCAGATTTGATGGTTAGATTGAAGAAATTTAGCTTCACATTCATCGATTTAGCCCACGTGAACTCAGATTTGATGGTTAGATTGAAGAAATTTAGCTTCACATTCATCGATTTAGCCCACGTGAACTCAGATTTGATGGTTAGATTGAAGAAATTTAGCTTCACATTCATCGATTTAGCCCACGTGAACTCAGATTTGATGGTTAGATTGAAGAAATTTAGCTTCACATTCATCGATTTAGCCCACGTGAACTCAGATTTGATGGTTAGATTGAAGAAATTTAGCTTCACATTCATCGATTTAGCCCACGTGAACTCAGATTTGATGGTTAGATTGAAGAAATTTAGCTTCACATTCATCGATTTAGCCCACGTGAACTCAGATTTGATGGTTAGATTGAAGAAATTTAGCTTCACATTCATCGATTTAGCCCACGTGAACTCAGATTTGATGGTTAGATTGAAGAAATTTAGCTTCACATTCATCGATTTAGCCCACGTGAACTCAGATTTGATGGTTAGATTGAAGAAATTTAGCTTCACATTCATCGATTTAGCCCACGTGAACTCAGATTTGATGGTTAGATTGAAGAAATTTAGCTTCACATTCATCGATTTAGCCCACGTGAACTCAGATTTGATGGTTAGATTGAAGAAATTTAGCTTCACATTCATCGATTTAGCCCACGTGAACTCAGATTTGATGGTTAGATTGAAGAAATTTAGCTTCACATTCATCGATTTAGCCCACGTGAACTCAGATTTGATGGTTAGATTGAAGAAATTTAGCTTCACATTCATCGATTTAGCCCACGTGAACTCAGATTTGATGGTTAGATTGAAGAAATTTAGCTTCACATTCATCGATTTAGCCCACGTGAACTCAGATTTGATGGTTAGATTGAAGAAATTTAGCTTCACATTCATCGATTTAGCCCACGTGAACTCAGATTTGATGGTTAGATTGAAGAAATTTAGCTTCACATTCATCGATTTAGCCCACGTGAACTCAGATTTGATGGTTAGATTGAAGAAATTTAGCTTCACATTCATCGATTTAGCCCACGTGAACTCAGATTTGATGGTTAGATTGAAGAAATTTAGCTTCACATTCATCGATTTAGCCCACGTGAACTCAGATTTGATGGTTAGATTGAAGAAATTTAGCTTCACATTCATCGATTTAGCCCACGTGAACTCAGATTTGATGGTTAGATTGAAGAAATTTAGCTTCACATTCATCGATTTAGCCCACGTGAACTCAGATTTGATGGTTAGATTGAAGAAATTTAGCTTCACATTCATCGATTTAGCCCACGTGAACTCAGATTTGATGGTTAGATTGAAGAAATTTAGCTTCACATTCATCGATTTAGCCCACGTGAACTCAGATTTGATGGTTAGATTGAAGAAATTTAGCTTCACATTCATCGATTTAGCCCACGTGAACTCAGATTTGATGGTTAGATTGAAGAAATTTAGCTTCACATTCATCGATTTAGCCCACGTGAACTCAGATTTGATGGTTAGATTGAAGAAATTTAGCTTCACATTCATCGATTTAGCCCACGTGAACTCAGATTTGATGGTTAGATTGAAGAAATTTAGCTTCACATTCATCGATTTAGCCCACGTGAACTCAGATTTGATGGTTAGATTGAAGAAATTTAGCTTCACATTCATCGATTTAGCCCACGTGAACTCAGATTTGATGGTTAGATTGAAGAAATTTAGCTTCACATTCATCGATTTAGCCCACGTGAACTCAGATTTGATGGTTAGATTGAAGAAATTTAGCTTCACATTCATCGATTTAGCCCACGTGAACTCAGATTTGATGGTTAGATTGAAGAAATTTAGCTTCACATTCATCGATTTAGCCCACGTGAACTCAGATTTGATGGTTAGATTGAAGAAATTTAGCTTCACATTCATCGATTTAGCCCACGTGAACTCAGATTTGATGGTTAGATTGAAGAAATTTAGCTTCACATTCATCGATTTAGCCCACGTGAACTCAGATTTGATGGTTAGATTGAAGAAATTTAGCTTCACATTCATCGATTTAGCCCACGTGAACTCAGATTTGATGGTTAGATTGAAGAAATTTAGCTTCACATTCATCGATTTAGCCCACGTGAACTCAGATTTGATGGTTAGATTGAAGAAATTTAGCTTCACATTCATCGATTTAGCCCACGTGAACTCAGATTTGATGGTTAGATTGAAGAAATTTAGCTTCACATTCATCGATTTAGCCCACGTGAACTCAGATTTGATGGTTAGATTGAAGAAATTTAGCTTCACATTCATCGATTTAGCCCACGTGAACTCAGATTTGATGGTTAGATTGAAGAAATTTAGCTTCACATTCATCGATTTAGCCCACGTGAACTCAGATTTGATGGTTAGATTGAAGAAATTTAGCTTCACATTCATCGATTTAGCCCACGTGAACTCAGATTTGATGGTTAGATTGAAGAAATTTAGCTTCACATTCATCGATTTAGCCCACGTGAACTCAGATTTGATGGTTAGATTGAAGAAATTTAGCTTCACATTCATCGATTTAGCCCACGTGAACTCAGATTTGATGGTTAGATTGAAGAAATTTAGCTTCACATTCATCGATTTAGCCCACGTGAACTCAGATTTGATGGTTAGATTGAAGAAATTTAGCTTCACATTCATCGATTTAGCCCACGTGAACTCAGATTTGATGGTTAGATTGAAGAAATTTAGCTTCACATTCATCGATTTAGCCCACGTGAACTCAGATTTGATGGTTAGATTGAAGAAATTTAGCTTCACATTCATCGATTTAGCCCACGTGAACTCAGATTTGATGGTTAGATTGAAGAAATTTAGCTTCACATTCATCGATTTAGCCCACGTGAACTCAGATTTGATGGTTAGATTGAAGAAATTTAGCTTCACATTCATCGATTTAGCCCACGTGAACTCAGATTTGATGGTTAGATTGAAGAAATTTAGCTTCACATTCATCGATTTAGCCCACGTGAACTCAGATTTGATGGTTAGATTGAAGAAATTTAGCTTCACATTCATCGATTTAGCCCACGTGAACTCAGATTTGATGGTTAGATTGAAGAAATTTAGCTTCACATTCATCGATTTAGCCCACGTGAACTCAGATTTGATGGTTAGATTGAAGAAATTTAGCTTCACATTCATCGATTTAGCCCACGTGAACTCAGATTTGATGGTTAGATTGAAGAAATTTAGCTTCACATTCATCGATTTAGCCCACGTGAACTCAGATTTGATGGTTAGATTGAAGAAATTTAGCTTCACATTCATCGATTTAGCCCACGTGAACTCAGATTTGATGGTTAGATTGAAGAAATTTAGCTTCACATTCATCGATTTAGCCCACGTGAACTCAGATTTGATGGTTAGATTGAAGAAATTTAGCTTCACATTCATCGATTTAGCCCACGTGAACTCAGATTTGATGGTTAGATTGAAGAAATTTAGCTTCACATTCATCGATTTAGCCCACGTGAACTCAGATTTGATGGTTAGATTGAAGAAATTTAGCTTCACATTCATCGATTTAGCCCACGTGAACTCAGATTTGATGGTTAGATTGAAGAAATTTAGCTTCACATTCATCGATTTAGCCCACGTGAACTCAGATTTGATGGTTAGATTGAAGAAATTTAGCTTCACATTCATCGATTTAGCCCACGTGAACTCAGATTTGATGGTTAGATTGAAGAAATTTAGCTTCACATTCATCGATTTAGCCCACGTGAACTCAGATTTGATGGTTAGATTGAAGAAATTTAGCTTCACATTCATCGATTTAGCCCACGTGAACTCAGATTTGATGGTTAGATTGAAGAAATTTAGCTTCACATTCATCGATTTAGCCCACGTGAACTCAGATTTGATGGTTAGATTGAAGAAATTTAGCTTCACATTCATCGATTTAGCCCACGTGAACTCAGATTTGATGGTTAGATTGAAGAAATTTAGCTTCACATTCATCGATTTAGCCCACGTGAACTCAGATTTGATGGTTAGATTGAAGAAATTTAGCTTCACATTCATCGATTTAGCCCACGTGAACTCAGATTTGATGGTTAGATTGAAGAAATTTAGCTTCACATTCATCGATTTAGCCCACGTGAACTCAGATTTGATGGTTAGATTGAAGAAATTTAGCTTCACATTCATCGATTTAGCCCACGTGAACTCAGATTTGATGGTTAGATTGAAGAAATTTAGCTTCACATTCATCGATTTAGCCCACGTGAACTCAGATTTGATGGTTAGATTGAAGAAATTTAGCTTCACATTCATCGATTTAGCCCACGTGAACTCAGATTTGATGGTTAGATTGAAGAAATTTAGCTTCACATTCATCGATTTAGCCCACGTGAACTCAGATTTGATGGTTAGATTGAAGAAATTTAGCTTCACATTCATCGATTTAGCCCACGTGAACTCAGATTTGATGGTTAGATTGAAGAAATTTAGCTTCACATTCATCGATTTAGCCCACGTGAACTCAGATTTGATGGTTAGATTGAAGAAATTTAGCTTCACATTCATCGATTTAGCCCACGTGAACTCAGATTTGATGGTTAGATTGAAGAAATTTAGCTTCACATTCATCGATTTAGCCCACGTGAACTCAGATTTGATGGTTAGATTGAAGAAATTTAGCTTCACATTCATCGATTTAGCCCACGTGAACTCAGATTTGATGGTTAGATTGAAGAAATTTAGCTTCACATTCATCGATTTAGCCCACGTGAACTCAGATTTGATGGTTAGATTGAAGAAATTTAGCTTCACATTCATCGATTTAGCCCACGTGAACTCAGATTTGATGGTTAGATTGAAGAAATTTAGCTTCACATTCATCGATTTAGCCCACGTGAACTCAGATTTGATGGTTAGATTGAAGAAATTTAGCTTCACATTCATCGATTTAGCCCACGTGAACTCAGATTTGATGGTTAGATTGAAGAAATTTAGCTTCACATTCATCGATTTAGCCCACGTGAACTCAGATTTGATGGTTAGATTGAAGAAATTTAGCTTCACATTCATCGATTTAGCCCACGTGAACTCAGATTTGATGGTTAGATTGAAGAAATTTAGCTTCACATTCATCGATTTAGCCCACGTGAACTCAGATTTGATGGTTAGATTGAAGAAATTTAGCTTCACATTCATCGATTTAGCCCACGTGAACTCAGATTTGATGGTTAGATTGAAGAAATTTAGCTTCACATTCATCGATTTAGCCCACGTGAACTCAGATTTGATGGTTAGATTGAAGAAATTTAGCTTCACATTCATCGATTTAGCCCACGTGAACTCAGATTTGATGGTTAGATTGAAGAAATTTAGCTTCACATTCATCGATTTAGCCCACGTGAACTCAGATTTGATGGTTAGATTGAAGAAATTTAGCTTCACATTCATCGATTTAGCCCACGTGAACTCAGATTTGATGGTTAGATTGAAGAAATTTAGCTTCACATTCATCGATTTAGCCCACGTGAACTCAGATTTGATGGTTAGATTGAAGAAATTTAGCTTCACATTCATCGATTTAGCCCACGTGAACTCAGATTTGATGGTTAGATTGAAGAAATTTAGCTTCACATTCATCGATTTAGCCCACGTGAACTCAGATTTGATGGTTAGATTGAAGAAATTTAGCTTCACATTCATCGATTTAGCCCACGTGAACTCAGATTTGATGGTTAGATTGAAGAAATTTAGCTTCACATTCATCGATTTAGCCCACGTGAACTCAGATTTGATGGTTAGATTGAAGAAATTTAGCTTCACATTCATCGATTTAGCCCACGTGAACTCAGATTTGATGGTTAGATTGAAGAAATTTAGCTTCACATTCATCGATTTAGCCCACGTGAACTCAGATTTGATGGTTAGATTGAAGAAATTTAGCTTCACATTCATCGATTTAGCCCACGTGAACTCAGATTTGATGGTTAGATTGAAGAAATTTAGCTTCACATTCATCGATTTAGCCCACGTGAACTCAGATTTGATGGTTAGATTGAAGAAATTTAGCTTCACATTCATCGATTTAGCCCACGTGAACTCAGATTTGATGGTTAGATTGAAGAAATTTAGCTTCACATTCATCGATTTAGCCCACGTGAACTCAGATTTGATGGTTAGATTGAAGAAATTTAGCTTCACATTCATCGATTTAGCCCACGTGAACTCAGATTTGATGGTTAGATTGAAGAAATTTAGCTTCACATTCATCGATTTAGCCCACGTGAACTCAGATTTGATGGTTAGATTGAAGAAATTTAGCTTCACATTCATCGATTTAGCCCACGTGAACTCAGATTTGATGGTTAGATTGAAGAAATTTAGCTTCACATTCATCGATTTAGCCCACGTGAACTCAGATTTGATGGTTAGATTGAAGAAATTTAGCTTCACATTCATCGATTTAGCCCACGTGAACTCAGATTTGATGGTTAGATTGAAGAAATTTAGCTTCACATTCATCGATTTAGCCCACGTGAACTCAGATTTGATGGTTAGATTGAAGAAATTTAGCTTCACATTCATCGATTTAGCCCACGTGAACTCAGATTTGATGGTTAGATTGAAGAAATTTAGCTTCACATTCATCGATTTAGCCCACGTGAACTCAGATTTGATGGTTAGATTGAAGAAATTTAGCTTCACATTCATCGATTTAGCCCACGTGAACTCAGATTTGATGGTTAGATTGAAGAAATTTAGCTTCACATTCATCGATTTAGCCCACGTGAACTCAGATTTGATGGTTAGATTGAAGAAATTTAGCTTCACATTCATCGATTTAGCCCACGTGAACTCAGATTTGATGGTTAGATTGAAGAAATTTAGCTTCACATTCATCGATTTAGCCCACGTGAACTCAGATTTGATGGTTAGATTGAAGAAATTTAGCTTCACATTCATCGATTTAGCCCACGTGAACTCAGATTTGATGGTTAGATTGAAGAAATTTAGCTTCACATTCATCGATTTAGCCCACGTGAACTCAGATTTGATGGTTAGATTGAAGAAATTTAGCTTCACATTCATCGATTTAGCCCACGTGAACTCAGATTTGATGGTTAGATTGAAGAAATTTAGCTTCACATTCATCGATTTAGCCCACGTGAACTCAGATTTGATGGTTAGATTGAAGAAATTTAGCTTCACATTCATCGATTTAGCCCACGTGAACTCAGATTTGATGGTTAGATTGAAGAAATTTAGCTTCACATTCATCGATTTAGCCCACGTGAACTCAGATTTGATGGTTAGATTGAAGAAATTTAGCTTCACATTCATCGATTTAGCCCACGTGAACTCAGATTTGATGGTTAGATTGAAGAAATTTAGCTTCACATTCATCGATTTAGCCCACGTGAACTCAGATTTGATGGTTAGATTGAAGAAATTTAGCTTCACATTCATCGATTTAGCCCACGTGAACTCAGATTTGATGGTTAGATTGAAGAAATTTAGCTTCACATTCATCGATTTAGCCCACGTGAACTCAGATTTGATGGTTAGATTGAAGAAATTTAGCTTCACATTCATCGATTTAGCCCACGTGAACTCAGATTTGATGGTTAGATTGAAGAAATTTAGCTTCACATTCATCGATTTAGCCCACGTGAACTCAGATTTGATGGTTAGATTGAAGAAATTTAGCTTCACATTCATCGATTTAGCCCACGTGAACTCAGATTTGATGGTTAGATTGAAGAAATTTAGCTTCACATTCATCGATTTAGCCCACGTGAACTCAGATTTGATGGTTAGATTGAAGAAATTTAGCTTCACATTCATCGATTTAGCCCACGTGAACTCAGATTTGATGGTTAGATTGAAGAAATTTAGCTTCATTCATCGATTTAGCCCACGTGAACTCAGATTTGATGGTTAGATTGAAGAAATTTAGCTTCACATTCATCGATTTAGCCCACGTGACTCAGATTTGATGGTTAGATTGAAGAAATTTAGCTTCACATTCATCGATTTAGCCCACGTGAACTCAGATTTGATGGTTAGATTGAAGAAATTTAGCTTCACATTCATCGATTTAGCCCACGTGAACTCAGATTTGATGGTTAGATTGAAGAAATTTAGCTTCACATTCATCGATTTAGCCCACGTGAACTCAGATTTGATGGTTAGATTGAAGAAATTTAGCTTCACATTCATCGATTTAGCCCACGTGAACTCAGATTTGATGGTTAGATTGAAGAAATTTAGCTTCACATTCATCGATTTAGCCCACGTGAACTCAGATTTGATGGTTAGATTGAAGAAATTTAGCTTCACATTCATCGATTTAGCCCACGTGAACTCAGATTTGATGGTTAGATTGAAGAAATTTAGCTTCACATTCATCGATTTAGCCCACGTGAACTCAGATTTGATGGTTAGATTGAAGAAATTTAGCTTCACATTCATCGATTTAGCCCACGTGAACTCAGATTTGATGGTTAGATTGAAGAAATTTAGCTTCACATTCATCGATTTAGCCCACGTGGACTCAGATTTGATGGTTAGATTGAAGAAATTTAGCTTCACATTCATCGATTTAGCCCACGTGAACTCAGATTTGATGGTTAGATTGAAGAAATTTAGCTTCACATTCATCGATTTAGCCCACGTGAACTCAGATTTGATGGTTAGATTGAAGAAATTTAGCTTCACATTCATCGATTTAGCCCACGTGAACTCAGATTTGATGGTTAGATTGAAGAAATTTAGCTTCACATTCATCGATTTAGCCCACGTGAACTCAGATTTGATGGTTAGATTGAAGAATTTAGCTTCACATTCATCGATTTAGCCCACGTGAACTCAGATTTGATGGTTAGATTGAAGAAATTTAGCTTCACATTCATCGATTTAGCCCACGTGAACTCAGATTTGATGGTTAGATTGAAGAATTTAGCTTCACATTCATCGATTTAGCCCACGTGAACTCAGATTTGATGGTTAGATTGAAGAAATTTAGCTTCACATTCATCGATTTAGCCCACGTGAACTCAGATTTGATGGTTAGATTGAAGAAATTTAGCTTCACATTCATCGATTTAGCCCACGTGAACTCAGATTTGATGGTTAGATTGAAGAAATTTAGCTTCACATTCATCGATTTAGCCCGTGAACTCAGATTTGATGGTTAGATTGAAGAATTTAGCTTCACATTCGTCGATTTAGCCCACGTGAACTCAGATTTGATGGTTAGATTGAAGAAATTTAGCTTCACATTCATCGATTTAGCCCACGTGAACTCAGATTTGATGGTTAGATTGAAGAAATTTAGCTTCACATTCATCGATTTAGCCCACGTGAACTCAGATTTGATGGTTAGATTGAAGAAATTTAGCTTCACATTCATCGATTTAGCCCACGTGAACTCAGATTTGATGGTTAGATTGAAGAAATTTAGCTTCACATTCATCGATTTAGCCCACGTGAACTCAGATTTGATGGTTAGATTGAAGAAATTTAGCTTCACATTCATCGATTTAGCCCACGTGAACTCAGATTTGATGGTTAGATTGTAGAGATTTAGCTTCACATTCATCGATTTAGCCCACGTGAACTCAGATTTGATGGTTAGATTGTAGAGATTTAGCTTCACATTCATCGATTTAGCCCACGTGACTCAGATTTGATGGTTAGATTGAAGAAATTTAGCTTCACATTCGTCGATTTAGCCCACTGAACTCAGATTTGATGTTAGATTGAATTTAGCTTCACATTCATCGATTTAGCCCACGTGAACTCAGATTTGATGGTTAGATTGAAGAAATTTAGCTTCACATTCATCGATTTAGCCCACGTGAACTCAGATTTGATGGTTAGATTGAAGAAATTTAGCTTCACATTCATCGATTTAGCCCACGTGAACTCAGATTTGATGGTTAGATTGAAGAAATTTAGCTTCACATTCATCGATTTAGCCCACGTGAACTCAGATTTGATGGTTAGATTGAAGAAATTTAGCTTCACATTCATCGATTTAGCCCACGTGAACTCAGATTTGATGGTTAGATTGAAGAAATTTAGCTTCACATTCATCGATTTAGCCCACGTGAACTCAGATTTGATGGTTAGATTGAAGAAATTTAGCTTCACATTCATCGATTTAGCCCACGTGAACTCAGATTTGATGGTTAGATTGAAGAAATTTAGCTTCACATTCATCGATTTAGCCCACGTGAACTCAGATTTGATGGTTAGATTGAAGAAATTTAGCTTCACATTCATCGATTTAGCCCACGTGAACTCAGATTTGATGGTTAGATTGAAGAAATTTAGCTTCACATTCATCGATTTAGCCCACGTGAACTCAGATTTGATGGTTAGATTGAAGAAATTTAGCTTCACATTCATCGATTTAGCCCACGTGAACTCAGATTTGATGGTTAGATTGAAGAAATTTAGCTTCACATTCATCGATTTAGCCCACGTGAACTCAGATTTGATGGTTAGATTGAAGAAATTTAGCTTCACATTCATCGATTTAGCCCACGTGAACTCAGATTTGATGGTTAGATTGAAGAAATTTAGCTTCACATTCATCGATTTAGCCCACGTGAACTCAGATTTGATGGTTAGATTGAAGAAATTTAGCTTCACATTCATCGATTTAGCCCACGTGAACTCAGATTTGATGGTTAGATTGAAGAAATTTAGCTTCACATTCATCGATTTAGCCCACGTGAACTCAGATTTGATGGTTAGATTGAAGAAATTTAGCTTCACATTCATCGATTTAGCCCACGTGAACTCAGATTTGATGGTTAGATTGAAGAAATTTAGCTTCACATTCATCGATTTAGCCCACGTGAACTCAGATTTGATGGTTAGATTGAAGAAATTTAGCTTCACATTCATCGATTTAGCCCACGTGAACTCAGATTTGATGGTTAGATTGAAGAAATTTAGCTTCACATTCATCGATTTAGCCCACGTGAACTCAGATTTGATGGTTAGATTGAAGAAATTTAGCTTCACATTCATCGATTTAGCCCACGTGAACTCAGATTTGATGGTTAGATTGAAGAAATTTAGCTTCACATTCATCGATTTAGCCCACGTGAACTCAGATTTGATGGTTAGATTGAAGAAATTTAGCTTCACATTCATCGATTTAGCCCACGTGAACTCAGATTTGATGGTTAGATTGAAGAAATTTAGCTTCACATTCATCGATTTAGCCCACGTGAACTCAGATTTGATGGTTAGATTGAAGAAATTTAGCTTCACATTCATCGATTTAGCCCACGTGAACTCAGATTTGATGGTTAGATTGAAGAAATTTAGCTTCACATTCATCGATTTAGCCCACGTGAACTCAGATTTGATGGTTAGATTGAAGAAATTTAGCTTCACATTCATCGATTTAGCCCACGTGAACTCAGATTTGATGGTTAGATTGAAGAAATTTAGCTTCACATTCATCGATTTAGCCCACGTGAACTCAGATTTGATGGTTAGATTGAAGAAATTTAGCTTCACATTCATCGATTTAGCCCACGTGAACTCAGATTTGATGGTTAGATTGAAGAAATTTAGCTTCACATTCATCGATTTAGCCCACGTGAACTCAGATTTGATGGTTAGATTGAAGAAATTTAGCTTCACATTCATCGATTTAGCCCACGTGAACTCAGATTTGATGGTTAGATTGAAGAAATTTAGCTTCACATTCATCGATTTAGCCCACGTGAACTCAGATTTGATGGTTAGATTGAAGAAATTTAGCTTCACATTCATCGATTTAGCCCACGTGAACTCAGATTTGATGGTTAGATTGAAGAAATTTAGCTTCACATTCATCGATTTAGCCCACGTGAACTCAGATTTGATGGTTAGATTGAAGAAATTTAGCTTCACATTCATCGATTTAGCCCACGTGAACTCAGATTTGATGGTTAGATTGAAGAAATTTAGCTTCACATTCATCGATTTAGCCCACGTGAACTCAGATTTGATGGTTAGATTGAAGAAATTTAGCTTCACATTCATCGATTTAGCCCACGTGAACTCAGATTTGATGGTTAGATTGAAGAAATTTAGCTTCACATTCATCGATTTAGCCCACGTGAACTCAGATTTGATGGTTAGATTGAAGAAATTTAGCTTCACATTCATCGATTTAGCCCACGTGAACTCAGATTTGATGGTTAGATTGAAGAAATTTAGCTTCACATTCATCGATTTAGCCCACGTGAACTCAGATTTGATGGTTAGATTGAAGAAATTTAGCTTCACATTCATCGATTTAGCCCACGTGAACTCAGATTTGGGGGTTAGATTGAAGAAATTTAGCTTCACATTCATCGATTTAGCCCACGTGAACTCAGATTTGATGGTTAGATTGAAGAAATTTAGCTTCACATTCATCGATTTAGCCCACGTGAACTCAGATTTGATGGTTAGATTGAAGAAATTTAGCTTCACATTCATCGATTTAGCCCACGTGAACTCAGATTTGATGGTTAGATTGAAGAAATTTAGCTTCACATTCATCGATTTAGCCCACGTGAACTCAGATTTGATGGTTAGATTGAAGAAATTTAGCTTCACATTCATCGATTTAGCCCACGTGAACTCAGATTTGATGGTTAGATTGAAGAAATTTAGCTTCACATTCATCGATTTAGCCCACGTGAACTCAGATTTGATGGTTAGATTGAAGAAATTTAGCTTCACATTCATCGATTTAGCCCACGTGAACTCAGATTTGATGGTTAGATTGAAGAAATTTAGCTTCACATTCATCGATTTAGCCCACGTGAACTCAGATTTGATGGTTAGATTGAAGAAATTTAGCTTCACATTCATCGATTTAGCCCACGTGAACTCAGATTTGATGGTTAGATTGAAGAAATTTAGCTTCACATTCATCGATTTAGCCCACGTGAACTCAGATTTGATGGTTAGATTGAAGAAATTTAGCTTCACATTCATCGATTTAGCCCACGTGAACTCAGATTTGATGGTTAGATTGAAGAAATTTAGCTTCACATTCATCGATTTAGCCCACGTGAACTCAGATTTGATGGTTAGATTGAAGAAATTTAGCTTCACATTCATCGATTTAGCCCACGTGAACTCAGATTTGATGGTTAGATTGAAGAAATTTAGCTTCACATTCATCGATTTAGCCCACGTGAACTCAGATTTGATGGTTAGATTGAAGAAATTTAGCTTCACATTCATCGATTTAGCCCACGTGAACTCAGATTTGATGGTTAGATTGAAGAAATTTAGCTTCACATTCATCGATTTAGCCCACGTGAACTCAGATTTGATGGTTAGATTGAAGAAATTTAGCTTCACATTCATCGATTTAGCCCACGTGAACTCAGATTTGATGGTTAGATTGAAGAAATTTAGCTTCACATTCATCGATTTAGCCCACGTGAACTCAGATTTGATGGTTAGATTGAAGAAATTTAGCTTCACATTCATCGATTTAGCCCACGTGAACTCAGATTTGATGGTTAGATTGAAGAAATTTAGCTTCACATTCATCGATTTAGCCCACGTGAACTCAGATTTGATGGTTAGATTGAAGAAATTTAGCTTCACATTCATCGATTTAGCCCACGTGAACTCAGATTTGATGGTTAGATTGAAGAAATTTAGCTTCACATTCATCGATTTAGCCCACGTGAACTCAGATTTGATGGTTAGATTGAAGAAATTTAGCTTCACATTCATCGATTTAGCCCACGTGAACTCAGATTTGATGGTTAGATTGAAGAAATTTAGCTTCACATTCATCGATTTAGCCCACGTGAACTCAGATTTGATGGTTAGATTGAAGAATTTAGCTTCACATTCATCGATTTAGCCCACGTGAACTCAGATTTGATGGTTAGATTGAAGAAATTTAGCTTCACATTCATCGATTTAGCCCACGTGAACTCAGATTTGATGGTTAGATTGAAGAAATTTAGCTTCACATTCATCGATTTAGCCCACGTGAACTCAGATTTGATGGTTAGATTGAAGAAATTTAGCTTCACATTCATCGATTTAGCCCACGTGAACTCAGATTTGATGGTTAGATTGAAGAAATTTAGCTTCACATTCATCGATTTAGCCCACGTGAACTCAGATTTGATGGTTAGATTGAAGAAATTTAGCTTCACATTCATCGATTTAGCCCACGTGAACTCAGATTTGATGGTTAGATTGAAGAAATTTAGCTTCACATTCATCGATTTAGCCCACGTGAACTCAGATTTGATGGTTAGATTGAAGAAATTTAGCTTCACATTCATCGATTTAGCCCACGTGAACTCAGATTTGATGGTTAGATTGAAGAAATTTAGCTTCACATTCATCGATTTAGCCCACGTGAACTCAGATTTGATGGTTAGATTGAAGAAATTTAGCTTCACATTCATCGATTTAGCCCACGTGAACTCAGATTTGATGGTTAGATTGAAGAAATTTAGCTTCACATTCATCGATTTAGCCCACGTGAACTCAGATTTGATGGTTAGATTGAAGAAATTTAGCTTCACATTCATCGATTTAGCCCACGTGAACTCAGATTTGATGGTTAGATTGAAGAAATTTAGCTTCACATTCATCGATTTAGCCCACGTGAACTCAGATTTGATGGTTAGATTGAAGAAATTTAGCTTCACATTCATCGATTTAGCCCACGTGAACTCAGATTTGATGGTTAGATTGAAGAAATTTAGCTTCACATTCATCGATTTAGCCCACGTGAACTCAGATTTGATGGTTAGATTGAAGAAATTTAGCTTCACATTCATCGATTTAGCCCACGTGAACTCAGATTTGATGGTTAGATTGAAGAAATTTAGCTTCACATTCATCGATTTAGCCCACGTGAACTCAGATTTGATGGTTAGATTGAAGAAATTTAGCTTCACATTCATCGATTTAGCCCACGTGAACTCAGATTTGATGGTTAGATTGAAGAAATTTAGCTTCACATTCATCGATTTAGCCCACGTGAACTCAGATTTGATGGTTAGATTGAAGAAATTTAGCTTCACATTCATCGATTTAGCCCACGTGAACTCAGATTTGATGGTTAGATTGAAGAAATTTAGCTTCACATTCATCGATTTAGCCCACGTGAACTCAGATTTGATGGTTAGATTGAAGAAATTTAGCTTCACATTCATCGATTTAGCCCACGTGAACTCAGATTTGATGGTTAGATTGAAGAATTTAGCTTCACATTCATCGATTTAGCCCACGTGAACTCAGATTTGATGGTTAGATTGAAGAAATTTAGCTTCACATTCATCGATTTAGCCCACGTGAACTCAGATTTGATGGTTAGATTGAAGAAATTTAGCTTCACATTCATCGATTTAGCCCACGTGAACTCAGATTTGATGGTTAGATTGAAGAAATTTAGCTTCACATTCATCGATTTAGCCCACGTGAACTCAGATTTGATGGTTAGATTGAAGAAATTTAGCTTCACATTCATCGATTTAGCCCACGTGAACTCAGATTTGATGGTTAGATTGAAGAAATTTAGCTTCACATTCATCGATTTAGCCCACGTGAACTCAGATTTGATGGTTAGATTGAAGAAATTTAGCTTCACATTCATCGATTTAGCCCACGTGAACTCAGATTTGATGGTTAGATTGAAGAAATTTAGCTTCACATTCATCGATTTAGCCCACGTGAACTCAGATTTGATGGTTAGATTGAAGAAATTTAGCTTCACATTCATCGATTTAGCCCACGTGAACTCAGATTTGATGGTTAGATTGAAGAAATTTAGCTTCACATTCATCGATTTAGCCCACGTGAACTCAGATTTGATGGTTAGATTGAAGAAATTTAGCTTCACATTCATCGATTTAGCCCACGTGAACTCAGATTTGATGGTTAGATTGAAGAAATTTAGCTTCACATTCATCGATTTAGCCCACGTGAACTCAGATTTGATGGTTAGATTGAAGAAATTTAGCTTCACATTCATCGATTTAGCCCACGTGAACTCAGATTTGATGGTTAGATTGAAGAAATTTAGCTTCACATTCATCGATTTAGCCCACGTGAACTCAGATTTGATGGTTAGATTGAAGAAATTTAGCTTCACATTCATCGATTTAGCCCACGTGAACTCAGATTTGATGGTTAGATTGAAGAAATTTAGCTTCACATTCATCGATTTAGCCCACGTGAACTCAGATTTGATGGTTAGATTGAAGAAATTTAGCTTCACATTCATCGATTTAGCCCACGTGAACTCAGATTTGATGGTTAGATTGAAGAAATTTAGCTTCACATTCATCGATTTAGCCCACGTGAACTCAGATTTGATGGTTAGATTGAAGAAATTTAGCTTCACATTCATCGATTTAGCCCACGTGAACTCAGATTTGATGGTTAGATTGAAGAATTTAGCTTCACATTCATCGATTTAGCCCACGTGAACTCAGATTTGATGGTTAGATTGAAGAAATTTAGCTTCACATTCATCGATTTAGCCCACGTGAACTCAGATTTGATGGTTAGATTGAAGAAATTTAGCTTCACATTCATCGATTTAGCCCACGTGAACTCAGATTTGATGGTTAGATTGAAGAAATTTAGCTTCACATTCATCGATTTAGCCCACGTGAACTCAGATTTGATGGTTAGATTGAAGAAATTTAGCTTCACATTCATCGATTTAGCCCACGTGAACTCAGATTTGATGGTTAGATTGAAGAAATTTAGCTTCACATTCATCGATTTAGCCCACGTGAACTCAGATTTGATGGTTAGATTGAAGAAATTTAGCTTCACATTCATCGATTTAGCCCACGTGAACTCAGATTTGATGGTTAGATTGAAGAAATTTAGCTTCACATTCATCGATTTAGCCCACGTGAACTCAGATTTGATGGTTAGATTGAAGAAATTTAGCTTCACATTCATCGATTTAGCCCACGTGAACTCAGATTTGATGGTTAGATTGAAGAAATTTAGCTTCACATTCATCGATTTAGCCCACGTGAACTCAGATTTGATGGTTAGATTGAAGAAATTTAGCTTCACATTCATCGATTTAGCCCACGTGAACTCAGATTTGATGGTTAGATTGAAGAAATTTAGCTTCACATTCATCGATTTAGCCCACGTGAACTCAGATTTGATGGTTAGATTGAAGAAATTTAGCTTCACATTCATCGATTTAGCCCACGTGAACTCAGATTTGATGGTTAGATTGAAGAAATTTAGCTTCACATTCATCGATTTAGCCCACGTGAACTCAGATTTGATGGTTAGATTGAAGAAATTTAGCTTCACATTCATCGATTTAGCCCACGTGAACTCAGATTTGATGGTTAGATTGAAGAAATTTAGCTTCACATTCATCGATTTAGCCCACGTGAACTCAGATTTGATGGTTAGATTGAAGAAATTTAGCTTCACATTCATCGATTTAGCCCACGTGAACTCAGATTTGATGGTTAGATTGAAAAAATTTAGCTTCACATTCATCGATTTAGCCCACGTGAACTCAGATTTGATGGTTAGATTGAAGAAATTTAGCTTCACATTCATCGATTTAGCCCACGTGAACTCAGATTTGATGGTTAGATTGAAGAAATTTAGCTTCACATTCATCGATTTAGCCCACGTGAACTCAGATTTGATGGTTAGATTGAAGAAATTTAGCTTCACATTCATCGATTTAGCCCACGTGAACTCAGATTTGATGGTTAGATTGAAGAAATTTAGCTTCACATTCATCGATTTAGCCCACGTGAACTCAGATTTGATGGTTAGATTGAAGAAATTTAGCTTCACATTCATCGATTTAGCCCACGTGAACTCAGATTTGATGGTTAGATTGAAGAAATTTAGCTTCACATTCATCGATTTAGCCCACGTGAACTCAGATTTGATGGTTAGATTGAAGAAATTTAGCTTCACATTCATCGATTTAGCCCACGTGAACTCAGATTTGATGGTTAGATTGAAGAAATTTAGCTTCACATTCATCGATTTAGCCCACGTGAACTCAGATTTGATGGTTAGATTGAAGAAATTTAGCTTCACATTCATCGATTTAGCCCACGTGAACTCAGATTTGATGGTTAGATTGAAGAAATTTAGCTTCACATTCATCGATTTAGCCCACGTGAACTCAGATTTGATGGTTAGATTGAAGAAATTTAGCTTCACATTCATCGATTTAGCCCACGTGAACTCAGATTTGATGGTTAGATTGAAGAAATTTAGCTTCACATTCATCGATTTAGCCCACGTGAACTCAGATTTGATGGTTAGATTGAAGAAATTTAGCTTCACATTCATCGATTTAGCCCACGTGAACTCAGATTTGATGGTTAGATTGAAGAAATTTAGCTTCACATTCATCGATTTAGCCCACGTGAACTCAGATTTGATGGTTAGATTGAAGAATTTAGCTTCACATTCGTCGATTTAGCCCACGTGAACTCAGATTTGATGGTTAGATTGAAGAAATTTAGCTTCACATTCATCGATTTAGCCCACGTGAACTCAGATTTGATGGTTAGATTGAAGAAATTTAGCTTCACATTCATCGATTTAGCCCACGTGAACTCAGATTTGATGGTTAGATTGAAGAAATTTAGCTTCACATTCATCGATTTAGCCCACGTGAACTCAGATTTGATGGTTAGATTGAAGAAATTTAGCTTCACATTCATCGATTTAGCCCACGTGAACTCAGATTTGATGGTTAGATTGAAGAAATTTAGCTTCACATTCATCGATTTAGCCCACGTGAACTCAGATTTGATGGTTAGATTGAAGAAATTTAGCTTCACATTCATCGATTTAGCCCACGTGAACTCAGATTTGATGGTTAGATTGAAGAAATTTAGCTTCACATTCATCGATTTAGCCCACGTGAACTCAGATTTGATGGTTAGATTGAAGAAATTTAGCTTCACATTCATCGATTTAGCCCACGTGAACTCAGATTTGATGGTTAGATTGAAGAAATTTAGCTTCACATTCATCGATTTAGCCCACGTGAACTCAGATTTGATGGTTAGATTGAAGAAATTTAGCTTCACATTCATCGATTTAGCCCACGTGAACTCAGATTTGATGGTTAGATTGAAGAAATTTAGCTTCACATTCATCGATTTAGCCCACGTGAACTCAGATTTGATGGTTAGATTGAAGAAATTTAGCTTCACATTCATCGATTTAGCCCACGTGAACTCAGATTTGATGGTTAGATTGAAGAAATTTAGCTTCACATTCATCGATTTAGCCCACGTGAACTCAGATTTGATGGTTAGATTGAAGAAATTTAGCTTCACATTCATCGATTTAGCCCACGTGAACTCAGATTTGATGGTTAGATTGAAGAATTTAGCTTCACATTCATCGATTTAGCCCACGTGAACTCAGATTTGATGGTTAGATTGAAGAAATTTAGCTTCACATTCATCGATTTAGCCCACGTGAACTCAGATTTGATGGTTAGATTGAAGAAATTTAGCTTCACATTCATCGATTTAGCCCACGTGAACTCAGATTTGATGGTTAGATTGAAGAAATTTAGCTTCACATTCATCGATTTAGCCCACTTGAACTCAGATTTGATGGTTAGATTGAAGAAATTTAGCTTCACATTCATCGATTTAGCCCACGTGAACTCAGATTTGATGGTTAGATTGAAGAAATTTAGCTTCACATTCATCGATTTAGCCCACGTGAACTCAGATTTGATGGTTAGATTGAAGAAATTTAGCTTCACATTCATTGATTTAGCCCACGTGAACTCAGATTTGATGGTTAGATTGAAGAAATTTAGCTTCACATTCATCGATTTAGCCCACGTGAACTCAGATTTGATGGTTAGATTGAAGAAATTTAGCTTCACATTCATCGATTTAGCCCACGTGAACTCAGATTTGATGGTTAGATTGAAGAAATTTAGCTTCACATTCATCGATTTAGCCCACGTGAACTCAGATTTGATGGTTAGATTGAAGAAATTTAGCTTCACATTCATCGATTTAGCCCACGTGAACTCAGATTTGATGGTTAGATTGAAGAAATTTAGCTTCACATTCATCGATTTAGCCCACGTGAACTCAGATTTGATGGTTAGATTGAAGAAATTTAGCTTCACATTCATCGATTTAGCCCACGTGAACTCAGATTTGATGGTTAGATTGAAGAAATTTAGCTTCACATTCATCGATTTAGCCCACGTGAACTCAGATTTGATGGTTAGATTGAAGAAATTTAGCTTCACATTCATCGATTTAGCCCACGTGAACTCAGATTTGATGGTTAGATTGAAGAAATTTAGCTTCACATTCATCGATTTAGCCCACGTGAACTCAGATTTGATGGTTAGATTGAAGAAATTTAGCTTCACATTCATCGATTTAGCCCACGTGAACTCAGATTTGATGGTTAGATTGAAGAAATTTAGCTTCACATTCATCGATTTAGCCCACGTGAACTCAGATTTGATGGTTAGATTGAAGAAATTTAGCTTCACATTCATCGATTTAGCCCACGTGAACTCAGATTTGATGGTTAGATTGAAGAAATTTAGCTTCACATTCATCGATTTAGCCCACGTGAACTCAGATTTGATGGTTAGATTGAAGAAATTTAGCTTCACATTCATCGATTTAGCCCACGTGAACTCAGATTTGATGGTTAGATTGAAGAAATTTAGCTTCACATTCATCGATTTAGCCCACGTGAACTCAGATTTGATGGTTAGATTGTAGAGATTTAGCTTCACATTCATCGATTTAGCCCACGTGAACTCAGATTTGATGGTTAGATTGAAGAAATTTAGCTTCACATTCGTCGATTTAGCCCACGTGAACTCAGATTTGATGGTTAGATTGAAGAAATTTAGCTTCACATTCATCGATTAGCCCACGTGAACTCAGATTTGATGGTTAGATTGAAGAAATTTAGCTTCACATTCATCGATTTAGCCCACGTGAACTCAGATTTGATGGTTAGATTGAAGAAATTTAGCTTCACATTCATCGATTTAGCCCACGTGAACTCAGATTTGATGGTTAGATTGAAGAAATTTAGCTTCACATTCATCGATTTAGCCCACGTGAACTCAGATTTGATGGTTAGATTGAAGAAATTTAGCTTCACATTCATCGATTTAGCCCACGTGAACTCAGATTTGATGGTTAGATTGAAGATTTAGCTTCACATTCATCGATTTAGCCCACGTGAACTCAGATTTGATGGTTAGATTGAAGAAATTTAGCTTCACATTTCATCGATTTAGCCCACGTGAACTCAGATTTGATGGTTAGATTGAAGAAATTTAGCTTCACATTCATCGATTTAGCCCACGTGAACTCAGATTTGATGGTTAGATTGAAGAAATTTAGCTTCACATTCATCGATTTAGCCCACGTGAACTCAGATTTGATGGTTAGATTGAAGAAATTTAGCTTCACATTCGTCGATTTAGCCCACGTGAACTCAGATTTGATGGTTAGATTGAAGAAATTTAGCTTCACATTCATCGATTTAGCCCACGTGAACTCAGATTTGATGGTTAGATTGAAGAAATTTAGCTTCACATTCATCGATTTAGCCCACGTGAACTCAGATTTGATGGTTAGATTGAAGAAATTTAGCTTCACATTCATCGATTTAGCCCACGTGAACTCAGATTTGATGGTTAGATTGAAGAAATTTAGCTTCACATTCATCGATTTAGCCCACGTGAACTCAGATTTGATGGTTAGATTGAAGAAATTTAGCTTCACATTCATCGATTTAGCCCACGTGAACTCAGATTTGATGGTTAGATTGAAGAATTTAGCTTACATTCGTCGATTTAGCCCACGTGAACTCAGATTTGATGGTTAGATTGAAGAAATTTAGCTTCATTCATCGATTTAGCCCACGTGAACTCAGATTTGATGGTTAGATTGAAGAAATTTAGCTTCACATTCATCGATTTAGCCCACGTGAACTCAGATTTGATGGTTAGATTGAAAATTTAGCTTCAATTCATTCGTCGATTTAGCCCACGTGAACTCAGATTTGATGGTTAGATTGAAGAAATTTAGCTTCACATTCATCGATTTAGCCCACGTGAACTCAGATTTGATGGTAGATTGAAGAAATTTAGCTTCACATTCATCGATTTAGCCCACGTGAACTCAGATTTGATGGTTAGATTGAAGAAATTTAGCTTCACATTCATCGATTTAGCCCACTGAACTCAGATTTGATGGTTAGATTGAAGAAATTTAGCTTCACATTCATCGATTTAGCCCACGTGAACTCAGATTTGATTTGATGTTAGATTGAAAAATTTAGCTTCACATTCGTCGATTTAGCCCACGTGAACTCAGATTTGATGGTTAGATTGAAGAAATTTAGCTTCACATTCATCGATTTAGCCCACGTGAACTCAGATTTGATGGTTAGATTGAAGAAATTTAGCTTCACATTCATCGATTTAGCCCACGTGAACTCAGATTTGATGGTTAGATTGAAGAAATTTAGCTTCACATTCATCGATTTAGCCCACGTGAACTCAGATTTGATGGTTAGATTGAAGAAATTTAGCTTCACATTCATCGATTTAGCCCACGTGAACTCAGATTTGATGGTTAGATTGAAGAAATTTAGCTTCACATTCATCGATTTAGCCCACGTGAACTCAGATTTGATGGTTAGATTGAAGAAATTTAGCTTCACATTCATCGATTTAGCCCACGTGAACTCAGATTTGATGGTTAGATTGAAGAATTTAGCTTCACATTCATCGATTTAGCCCACGTGAACTCAGATTTGATGGTTAGATTGAAGAATTTAGCTTCACATTCGTCGATTTAGCCCACGTGAACTCAGATTTGATGGTCAGATTGAAGAAATTTAGCTTCACATTCGTCGATTTAGCCCACGTGAACTCATATTTGATGGTTAGATTGAAGAAATTTAGCTTCACATTCATCGATTTAGCCCACGTGAACTCAGATTTGATGGTTAGATTGAAGAAATTTAGCTTCACATTCATCGATTTAGCCCACGTGAACTCAGATTTGATGGTTAGATTGAAGAAATTTAGCTTCACATTCATCGATTTAGCCCACGTGAACTCAGATTTGATGGTTAGATTGAAGAAATTTAGCTTCACATTCATCGATTTAGCCCACGTGAACTCAGATTTGATGGTTAGATTGAAGAAATTTAGCTTCACATTCATCGATTTAGCCCACGTGAACTCAGATTTGATGGTTAGATTGAAGAAATTTAGCTTCACATTCATCGATTTAGCCCACGTGAACTCAGATTTGATGGTTAGATTGAAGAAATTTAGCTTCACATTCATCGATTTAGCCCACGTGAACTCAGATTTGATGGTTAGATTGAAGAAATTTAGCTTCACATTCATCGATTTAGCCCACGTGAACTCAGATTTGATGGTTAGATTGAAGAAATTTAGCTTCACATTCGTCGATTTAGCCCACGTAAACTCAGATTTGATGGTTAGATTGAAGAAATTTAGCTTCACATTCATCGATTTAGCCCACGTGAACTCAGATTTGATGGTTAGATTGAAGAAATTTAGCTTCACATTCGTCGATTTAGCCCACGTGAACTCAGATTTGATGGTTAGATTGAAGAAATTTAGCTTCACATTCATCGATTTAGCCCACGTGAACTCAGATTTGATGGTTAGATTGAAGAAATTTAGCTTCACATTCATCGATTTAGCCCACGTGAACTCAGATTTGATGGTTAGATTGAAGAAATTTAGCTTCACATTCATCGATTTAGCCCACGTGAACTCAGATTTGATGGTTAGATTGAAGAATTTAGCTTCACATTCATCGATTTAGCCCACGTGAACTCAGATTTGATGTTAGATTGAAGA